>JAOTQE010081869.1:0-15615 GCA_025631205.1 Nesometra sesokonis
GGGGTGGGTGACCTATATACAAAATTTGGTGCTTTTGGAAGAATTTGAACCAAAATATCCCTAACAGCCCCCACTATAGGTCAATGTATACTGATAAACAATATTTAAATTCAATTTTCTCAAAACTTACATTTTAAATGTTCGAAGTTCGATTGTTCATAACTTCACAAGGAAACATTGTATGAAACTATAAAGATTAATGATAATAATATGTAGTTTCATAATCCATAAAAAACTAAATTTTCAATTTTCCGACTTATGTCTCATTTTGGATTGTCTCTGCCACAATTTCCTTCCATGTCAACCTATGGCTTCCAAGGGATCATTTCAGATATGAATTCAGTGTTTTTTTCTCAATTAGAATCTGGTCAGCCTACGACAAGACTTGATCGCCAGTTTATTACAAAAGAATTGAATTTAATTGAAGACCAAGATTCTACCTCAATGTAAGTAATTTTGTAAATATTAAAGAAATTTATAGAAAACAAATTAAGTTTTTGGTTGGTTGGAATTGGTTCAAGTAACCGTCTTCATAGAGACATCTGGTAGTCATTGACACTTATTTGGCATTTTGATTTATGCTACTTTTAAGTGTACGTCATATTTTGAGAGTGACCCATGTTGTCAATATAGTTACAAAGCAATTTATAACAAAACATATCTACATAGTTAAAAAAAATGTTGCTGGAACTAAGAGTCTTCTGTTGAAGCATGTCCTGATGAAGTTGCCTCTATCAAGGTCACTTCTTTGAACAAGTCTATAAAGAATTGATGGTATCTTCCAACCTTGTTGCTTTTTTTTTCCCTTATCAAATCCAACAGCAAGTTTCATCGGCTCAAAGAAAAGGTCATGTCATGCTTTTGAGGTCTTGTTATGTGGTTTAGGGAGATGGGTAAATGGTTTAATTGTTATATAGTGCAAAAAACTAAGGTCTTTATTTGCTTAAAATAAGTGAAGAGGAAAAAAAGATCGAGAAGAAACTAAATAGGTAAGTTTTCAAACAACATTTGAAAACAGAAACAGAGGGTGAATCACGAATAGACAATGGTAAAGTATTCTATAACTTAGGTGCAGCAACCTTGAAGGATCTTTCCCCACATGCCTTTAACTTCCAAGGTAGACAGAAGAGAAGATGTTTGGTCCGATGTTGACCTCAGAGTTCAAGTACATGTTGAAGAGCGGAATTGAAGAAGTTCTGAAATATATTGCGAAGATTTATTATGGATGGACTGAAATACAGAGGAGAGCTTAACTGAAAAAAAGGGTTCTTGCAGAACTGATCTTAGTTAACTTCAAGGCTTGATGTTAAAGAAGCATTTCTTTGCCTCTTAGAAAAGAGAAAAATTTTATTAAACAATTTTTAAATACAGTAATTTCTATTCTCTGGTTATTAGATTTGATGTTACCTTATTATGAGCAAGTTAATTTTAAAATTAATGTCATTGAATTTTTTTGTCATTTTCAAGTGACAATACATCTTTAAATCAAAAAGTAGGTCTACCACTCATATTACACAATGTTAAAGAATAGGAAAATTACAAAATGTTGAAAGGTTGTGTTTGAAAAGTGTATCAAAGGTCACAAAATTTACCTGTTTTAATGTGAATTTGGCTGATCTGTCAAATTATGTGAGTTGTATTTGTAATGTTATTTTGGTTTTCAAGCAAACCCCTTTTAACATTTTCAAAGGTATAGTGTTGCTGTGTTATGCACTGTCTTAACATATTGTTGTATTGCTGAAGTTTAGGGTGGGAAATTAGGAACTTCACTGGCACAAACAACATGACTTGTTTGTAGTGGTTATCCTCTCAGATCTCTGTTGAAGATAGAGTGTTCTGGAATGATAGGGAAGATTTTTACTTCCAAAACAACATGGTATATTATATGTTAAATGTATTTATTTTGATTATCTTTTTATACATTGTTTAAAGGAAGAGTGTGACATACAAACAAAACTTAAGGTAGCTTACGATATGACATTTAATACAATCTATTCATTATCTTTTTCAGTTTGTGATACAGTTTTATAATAATTGCAATGTTGATAAGCTTATTGTCCTGATAAATATATGATATACTGTAAATTGACTCACTATCAGTACATATTAAGATCAGTACAAATATAAACTCTTGACCGACTATTGAAAACAATTGAAATTTAAAACAGTCACAATTGGGATAAGAAAGTACATCCCTTGGCTTGATAGTGATAACAATACCATTATATAATCGTTCTTATTTTAGATTAAATAAATATATTGAACTGAAAGTGTTTTGACTTGTTAATATAAATAAATAGAATGTTACTAGTCAATGGTTAAGGTTAGTATTGCAATGCTTTGAGATTGATCCAGTAATAATAATTCTTTTTAACAATAATATGTGAGTGGCGCTGTAGCTTGGTGGTTAGCATGCTTGCCTTCCAATCCCGAGGTCCTGGATTCAAACTTGGCTGAATGCTAGGTTGGTTCCCACGACATAACAACACCACTCCCTAAGCCTCATAATGAGACTTTGTTTAGAAAGCATGGCGTAGTTCTCATCCTTAAGTGGTGAGTTAACTTGCTGTTGGATGTGACACGAAATAAATTTTAAAAAAATAAAATATGAGGTCTTGCCACAAAATGAGTCTTATATTAGAAAAATAAAAAAATGAGTTATTGGTACCTTCTGATAGAGCATAATATAAGCTGTAATCTACACTATAAATTGCATTTATTGGATAAGTAGATCCAAAGATGAACATTCAAAGATTCCATGTATGGAAACAAGTTATTGAGAAAATCACCCATAAAGCATTGGAAAAATAAATAGTCTAAAAGAATATAAATCTCAGAAAATCTGCATGAAGGACTCTTTCCTGCATGAAAACTGACCTAAAAAGTATGTAATAGTGAAATATAAGTACTATATACAGTATAGTACTTACAATTGAACTAAATTTCTAAACAATTTGACATTACACCTAATTTGGTGAATATCTCAATTTTATCTCACTGCGATGCGACTCATTTTGTGGTGAGACCTCACATGACATTTATATAGCGCTTATTGCCAAGGCCTCTAAGCGCTTCATAATTATTACCCCCAGTCATTGGGACAAACACCTATGGAATACAATCCATTCCACAATGTTGCAGCTGTAATCAGCCCATATGGCATTTGTACCTCCCAGGTACCCATTTATAATCCTGGGTGGAGAGAGGCAACATGGATATAGTGTCTTGCCTAGGAACAGAAACAGCTGACCAGAATGAGTCTCAAACCACCGACCTCGTGATTGGATGTCTGAAACACCTCCACTGTGCCAACTGCTTCCACAATTAACTAACACTCTGAGATTCGAATATCGAGCAGGGGCGGATCTATAGGGGTGCACATGTGGCGTTTCCCCACCCCCATGTCCTCAAAGTACATGTGCTCCCCTACAATTTTTTCCTCAAAATTAAAATACATAGAAGTTTCAAAAAATTACAACAGTCGCTTTTCACATTTGAAACAATTACTATGCCCCATCTTTCAAACAATTCTGGATAAATTCTCTGCCATATTTCACCTTTATTTCTAATTTTCTGTTTATTTGTGACTTTATGATCAGCTGCAAAATAAAAGTTACAGTGCACAGTCTTTCAAATGAGACTGGTCCCATGTACAACATGGCACATGTGCACAAACTTTACAGTCATATGTCACCCACTTTATTTCTAATTTACTGCTTAATTGTGACTTTATGGTCACCTGGAGGGCTAATATATGAGTTATAATCTCGTATGCAACATGACTCATGCATTGCAAGTTGTGTGGCCAAGTGGTTAAGGTAGGGGAACCGTGAGCCACAGCAATAACAACAGCATGGGTTCAAGGCCCGCTCGCACCATGGTTCTGGTGGTGAAACAAGTCTTCTCGGATAAGGACTATAAACAGGCCCAGTGTATACATACGGCTTGTGTGCACTATAAAGAACCCAGTACATCTTTTGAGATGAGTAGGGGGTTACGACGGTGTACAGGTCCATACATTCCTCTTGTGGACAGATGAATGAGCGCCTGTATCTGGCAGCAGGACATGACGTAACCCTTCGGGGCGTAGAAAGTCATATGAATGTGTAACTTCTAGTCTACAGTGCTTAGAGGTTCAACAACATTAGGCACTTTAAAAATCCAGAATATTATTATTATGTTAAAGAAGGCATACTCTTGGGAAAGAGTGTACTGCTAAATTACCCCCAGGAAGGACCCCATTGTTATCCTTTGTGCAGAGCTCCCACGTCTCCAAGATTATCCTGGAGTCTCCAGGAATTTTGGATCATATCCTGAGCTCCCGGAATTATCAAATTTTCTTCCGGAATGTAGTTTTCTCCAGGTTTTGTAAAAGTTTCACAATGAGAGTATAAATTGGCCTATTTATTTCAAAACACTGGCTGAAATTAAGCAATTATGAAGTTCAGTAATGTTTTGTGCAAAAGTAATAGCTCATTTTAGCAGTGACATGTTAAGAATTTCATAACAGGCAATTTGCACATAATTATTTCGGAAAGGGTAGACATTTCAAACGGTGGTAGGATGACAAGTAAATCTCCAGTAATTATGTATTTGCAACTTGGGACCTCTGTTTGTGTATCAAACTGAAATATTCAATTCAATTTTTTTAGGGATTAGTCAAAGACAAATTTTGACTGTACAGTTTCAATTACATGCATGTAATTTAAATAAAATTAATTTCTATTTTACAGGCCATTGTTGTATGGACTATTAACCCACTTCACACATGGCAAGCCAGGCCGACATTATCACACATCTAGAGGAAAAGATTTATCAACGGGTCAATTGCCATCTGCTGCACGTAATTTATCACAAGCAGACCTGGCTGAGTTTGAGGGCAGATATGAAGAGCCAGTGTTATTGAAAGGAGAGAAACGATAATATTTAATGAATTAATCATAGATAAGAAAGTATCATACAGAAATACAGACCATTGTGTTGGGATTCAATATATTGACAATAACTTCAGATGATCATGATTGTGGCAGATCCAGGATTGTGTGAGAGGGGGAAAACTTTTTCCAGCAGGGTGTAGGGGCGGATCTAGACATGTACTGTGACCTTCGCAAAACCCATGTGAAGAAGTTGGGGATCCGGGGCTCGCTTAGGGCCCCTGTGGTGATGTACCAGAGTCTGAGGTTGTCTGACCTTCGCAATGGCGAACGGTGTGAAGGTCTGGATCCGCACCTGGGGTTGGCATGTTAATGGTTTTAGATTTGACAAGCAAAAACAAAAATTACTTATTTCTGTGCATTTTTAATTTTTTTTCTGTTATTGTCTGTAACTTGCCTGTGTTTTAGGAGGCACATGCCATATAAGGGGAAAACGTATGCATTTTAACGATATTAGGAGGAGCGTGCACCAGATGCGATTTCTCTCTAAGTCCACCCTGATGATGACATAATTAATGTTGAAATATTGAATCCCAACACGATGGTATGTCAATACTTGAAGTATGCATTATACTTTCTTAATATTTCTTGCGTTGTCTGAATTATGGACTTATGGCAGACTAATAGGGCAGCCAGGTGGCCATTGATTAATGATAAAAGGTTTACACCGGATTGCTCCTAGTTCAGTTTGTGAAACAAATCAGGGGTGTGTCCAGGAATTTGGTAAAGGGTGCTGCTTGACAGTCGAAAATTACACAAGTAAGTTTGTTCCTACTGCACTTGCCGTCAGCTTAAGTATGCCAACTACTTTTTATGCATGCTGGGCAAATTAATCAACTATGCATGACATTTGTAACATGATTCAACTCACGCCATTAGTTCTGTGTACACTGCTCCAATTATGTGTTTGTATTGGATTTCTGTTAAATATACGATATGTATAAAAAAGGTCATTAATTATGCAATTTCAGCTACTGTAAATGTCAGTAAGTCGTTTCTAAGATGGATTAGATAAGGCCATATAAAAATGTATTCATTTATCACACTTGCTTGCCTGGAAAGTGATGAGGGAGGAAGACTATTTTTTCAGGTCAAATATTACACTTAGTTTGTCTATTGGAGTGCTACAGTACTGTATTTTAAAAATAAAGTGCATTATTGACATTATAATACACTAATTGCTACTGTACATATTTTATGAAATGTAAAAAAAAAATCAGTACATGTAAAAGGGCTGGAGGGGATCATAAACAAATACATTTTTTTATTGAGCCTTATGGACACAACAGAAAAATAGATGCGAGGTCTCATAACAAAATTGGTTGAATAGTCAGTGATATGAAATTCAGATATTCATAAAAATCAGTCATTTTATTGACAAAATTTGTTTAAATTTTGAGTACTACTGGTACATTTATTTATTTTCCATTATACAGTATGTATAATTTTAGGTTACAGTTGAACCTCCCTGTGCGGACACCTCCCATAACGAACACTAATTCAAAGACCCATTTGTTCTTCCTATCTGATCAATGCATTTGGTACCTCTCGTAAGCGGACACCTCCCGTAAGCGGACGCGGAAACTTTTTGTCTTAAAATTTAGATTTTTTTGTATGTTAATTTACCTCCCATAAGCGGACACCCTGGAAAATTTAGTGATTTTTCTGTACAACAAATACAAATTTCTTACAAAATCGTCATTATACTGTATTGACTGAAAATCATATTACTGAACCAATCTTAAAAATGAAAAAACCATATATAATAAAGTATAAAATGCAGTGCCTAGAAATTTAAGAGGCAATTTCTGTTGAGAATGCCGTGAAATATGAGACATAAGGACGTATACTGTACATAATTTTACAACTTTGGTCCTCTATCGGCCGAAACTCTCGTAACCGTACAACCTCCCGTAAGCTGACACTTTTTCCGGACCCAAGGGTGTCCACTTACGGGAGGTTCAACTGTAGTTTGAAGCAGGAAGTGTCATTGATGCAGATTTTCTAAGATTGAAGTTTAATCGTCCATTCGTCAAAATGTTTTACTGCAGTTAAGTCTACTACAGGCGCCGATCCAGGATCCGCCGAAAGAGGGGGGCGCACTTTTCCAGTACGGGTGGGCGTGGTTGCCGCATTTTTCCTGACGAGCAAAAAGAAAAAAGGGGTCATTACCCCATTTTGGTGCCCTGGTACCCTATTTTGATGGTGTTTTAGCTTTTTCTTGTTTATTTTAGACCCGGCGCACCTAATATAAGTGGGAACAACTACGTTTTGACAAAAATAGGGGGTGCGTGCGATGTTGGTTTCGCTAATTTTCTTAAGCTACTAAAACAACACTGTTTTTTGTCTTACTGCAATATCTGCAGCAGCATAACTTTAAATGCTCATATTTTAGGATCTACTTATCCTAAAAATGCCATTTTACTATTTAAATTATACAACACAGGGATGGATAAAGCGGAGCTCAAATTAGAGGGCCCGATGTCAATTTGGACAAACAAGTGCGAGATTTTAACAGTAAACTGATGGCAATAGGCGTGGGTCCAGAGCCCGCCTAGGGCTCGGGAAAATTTTTCTCTACAGGTGCTCTCTCTTACACTTTTAGAGGTCCAAAGTGTGCAAAAAATATTATTTTGCAGAGTCAAAAGGGGGCCAGGTCCGTTGGGGCCTTGGATCCACCCCTGCAACAAATACTTCAATCATCAAACTCATTTTGTGGTGAGACTCCACACATGTGTTAAGCTTTGGAAAACAGTCAAATAAAAAATCTTGGAAACAATTTAAATTGTGTAAAATTTATTGAAAAATGATGCTTAACATCTGTATTTTTCAACCAAAAAATAATTTTTTTAAACAGTACAACAGACCAAATATTAATACGATCAGACATAAAAGTAAAAAAAAAAACAGTGGTTAGCGGTTAAGTAGTGGATACACTTCAATGACAAGGTTAGCTTGGTTGGTCTATCTAGGATCACTAACCATTGCAGACAGGGGAAAAAGTCAAGATAGTGAGGGGAAGGGGTGCAGTGTTGATGTACCAGGCATATACACAGATTTACCATTAACAATTTGCTATTAAACATTTTTGGGTCAATTTTAGAGGTGGGGTGGGTCTTAAGCTTGTAAGCTCCTTATTTGAACCCACCCCTTGGCAGAGATAGCATCCAGTACTGGACCTCTACATGGTCATATCAGTAATTTACAATCACATGGTTAAACGTTGTTTTTTCTGCTTTTATAATACTGCAAGTTTATGTACAAATTAATGTGTACATGAACTGTACAAAAAAACTATTTGTACACACTACTGTATATACCATATTGAATCTGGTATAAGCTCCCCAACAATCCTTGAACACAAAAAACATGTTAAGTTTGTAGGTGAGCTTACCAGGAAAACCTGAACAATCTTATATAAACCTATATTTCTTATATATACCATGTTTTTCAGCAGTCAAATGCATACTAGGCCTTGATAAAAGATGTACATACAGTATTACATAATTTTATTACTGCATTCAGATCTTCAAATTAGTGAGTGGGCTTAAACCCAAGTACCGTGTTTTTCATGAATATGACTAAAAAATTAGGGAGTCATGTTATACCCGTTGGTTGGTATACATATACAGTACTAAACTCCTTGCATCACAACAATAAATGGCACCCTTTTGTTGTCAACATGATTATGTTATTTTGTAATCTTATAGTTTAGAATAGGGTTTTTGTAGTGAGATATTTTCCAATAATAATTTTCCATCAGCATGTACTACAATCGACCTTCTCATTTACAATCTTCTATTTTACAAACACTATTCAGCCAGTTGCGTCATTAAAATAATGGCTAAATATGTATCTTATTGCTTATCGATTATACTTCTTTTGGTTTTTGCATTTCCCTTCACCTAGTTCATTCAAACAGAACATTACAACAACCAAGATAACAAAATTAACACAAATAAGTGTTTTGTAAGCCTTATTTTATCAGTTTTCATGAACCTTCTAATTTACGAACATTCTCATTTACAAACACTTTCCAGACCAAGGGGCATGTAAATGAGATCAACTGTAACAACATGAATGCTTACTATATACAATTTTATTACATTTATCTACCAGTGTAACATAAAATCTAAAGTATCAGAAATACAACACCATCGGGTTAGAGATAAAAATCAGCAATGCTTCTTTGCATGTACTAACAATGACGGGTTAACTGTTTTTGCTAGCAACGAAGGGAGCCATCTAGTGTTTGTGATGCAACAGTTTAAACCTCTATACACAATATGATATTGTGTATAATCTACATTCATTTAATGTGAATGTTCACACCTGTACACAACACAGTAGAATAAGCTGCTAGTTGTATAGGTTTCTTATTCTTACTAAACATGACTAGTACCCGTCAATGGACAATCGGAGGTAGTACTATAATACGCAAGATCAACAATGCAGCAAATACTACAAGTTATATAGTTAACTTTCTGAAAACCGACCTTTGAAAAATTATTCAACTACAACTGTCTGGAAAACTGAACAAAACAGTCAATCCAAAGAGCGGTAATGGGAAACCGAGATACAGTGCCGAGTGGAAAGAAAACTTTGGCGTTAGCCCCCAGATTTTTAGTTCCCCTGTGGAGAATTGTTTACAAATAATGATAATGTCAGGATATGCTCAGTTATGCCTAATCAGTAATATTCAATAAGCAACTATAATTGTAATAAAGAACATTCTACTGTGCTAACTCTGTAAATACTGCACCAATTTTGTTTCCATTTAAACTGTATAATGGTAATCATATGGATAAACACATTTTTGAGAAAATGTTTTTTTAAAACAAAATAATGCAACCAAAATTATAGCAGATTACATGATTATTGGCCTAATACATTTTTTTTCTACTAAGGACTGTAATTATGGGTATGTTCAGATTGTAAGCTAGTCTACGCCGTAATGATCGAGGTGTTCAGACACAAGGTGTAGCATTAATTTAAAAAACTATGACCAGTCATCTGTAATTGATTGGTTAAACCAGACTGATTGTGAATTGTGATTGGTCAATAAATGACACATTGTCAAAATCATTCAAGTGTATAAGGCGTAGCTACATAGCTTATGCTAATCTGGGTCTTGCAAGAAGCACAAGTTAGACCCGGGATTAGTGACTTGCGCTAATAGCCGGCTAGTTCTACTTAAACTACTCTCTATGACTTGGGAGAAGCACCATGAGCGCATATTGCAGATATGGCACTATATAAATCTACATTATCTTATTAAAATCATATGCCATGTATGCTCTGCTTAATCTTCGAGTCGAAACATATCCTCACTTTGCCATGCTCAGTTTTCAAAGAGTTAACTTAATTTGTTTATAAGAGATAATATATTCCTTTATAATATACAAATACATACATTTATAATTCTTAATGTAAACTTAAATTCCACACAAAACAAACATGTGAAAGAAATTTGTGATAATTAAAACTTAATTGAACCCACTAAACATTGCAGTTATAAAAAATAAGTAACACTCAATGGGTTATTAATAAAAACGAGTATGTTCACCATTTTTCTTCTACAGTAATTCAAAATAATACCTGGCAAGCCAGGGTTTATATTCAACCATCCATCTATGAGGGGTTATGGGATTTAGTTCCTTTATTTGGAGTTCATGAATCTGTCAAAAACAGGCTTGTACTTGCACTGAACTCAACTAGTCTTTGCCAGCAAACTTACCAACCCGGCCATTACAAACATACAACAGTAAGAACCGTGTTCACTACAGTACTTGTGTAAACTACCTGGTTTGACAAGATTGCATGCCATCATATAGGATTGTGGAATCACCATAGGCGACCTTATAGACCAATCCGAGAATGACGCCCGCTATTGTCGCCGCCATTACTGGGGAACCTAAATTTCCCAAACAAAACAACAGCGTCAGCGATGATTATAACGACATGGTGTGATAAGGCCTACCACGGATTGTCGTGCATTCATTGTTATTTTGGTCTTCGAACTACATAACACATACAAGATAAGTATGTTTTGTTTTGGGATGGGAAATTAAGTTCCCCAGCAATGGCGACGACAATAGAGGGCACCATTCTTCTCGGATTGGTCTATACTGTACATGTATTTACTGTAGTTTTAACAAATTGACATTTTCCAGCCCAGTTTGTGTAAACTGCTACTTTACAGACACCGTCATATATAGGCCATAGTGAAGTCTCAAAGATGAGAACTCAAATACATGAATACATGAATAGTGTACACTGCAGAATGAACATTCACGAGTGAAATAGATAGTGTATAGTAACCTTCAGTGTTCTCCACAGGCCTTTGACGCATTATGGTACCATGATGCTTGGGTCTTTCAACATGATACTTGACAGTTTGCCATGATGGTGAAATTCAAATTAATGCTCGAGAGTTGGCCATGATGGTTGGAACATCTGTCATGATGCTTAAAAGGTTATTTTAGAGTCTCAGAATGCTAATTTTGACACTAAAATGATTCCTATATTGGAAATTCCCCGCATCAGCCTCAACAATGATTACCATCGTGCTTGCCAATAATGCTAGGGAGAACACTTTAGACCATTGTAATGTCTCAAAGATAACAGCTCACATTGATGCCAAAATTATATATATGAATAGTGTAAAAAAAAGCACACCATAAAAAAACAATGCATCAAAGACAATACAAATTTAATAATTTCTTACAATATTATAACTTGTTTGTAATGAGTAATTTAAATCACATTTTTTTTAACAAAAATAATATACAGTGCTTTACAGTGTCATTACAATAAGTCATTAAACAAAAATTACACATTGTAGCACAAGTGATTAATACAGAATGATGCTTGATTGAAATCAAAGCAAGGACTTGAAAGTCCATTAAGAACACATTCAGTTTGTAATACCAGTAATTTCTGATTTCATGTGTAAAGAATATTGTAGTTTTTCAACTTCCCATACAAAATGAACAAGTTGTTTCAACTTCTTCCCATACAAAGTAGACATCAGTGTAAACTTCTCATCGAAAATTTGTGTAAAATTTAGCACCTTGTGATTTAGTAGTACGTTTGTGTTCTGCTTTTCTGCATGTTCAAAATTTTAATTTCAATTTCATTAATTTGCTTCACAATCACATCAATTAGTCCCCTGTTGATTGTTTTTTAATCAATTGTCTTTGTAGAATTATCCATAAATCAAGGCACAAATAAAATTGTGGTTTGTCTTCTGTTTGATAAATTTGTCAAAATTGTAGTTTGTCTTGTTTTATAAAGTCGTCGTAGTGTATTCAGGAATTCATTTGCTTCCAAAGCTGGACATAACCTAAGTAATAATAAAAATTACAGATGTTAACAAATGCACCATACAGTATACACAGTACTCCCTCAGGAAATTTACACAAGCTGAAAACTAGTATACATTGAGGGAGCTAAGACAAATTATGGGGAAGTGGCAATTAGAGAAACTGGAGCCAAATAATTGACAATGTTAAAATTATTATGTAACAACGGGTTAGCTTTAACATACAGATGGTCTTAACAAAGTCACCTCAGTTAGACCATTGCAATATAACAGTCTTTGCTAAGACCGAGTTGAGTATTCAATCTCAAACACTAATTTAGGGCGCTATTTTAGGTACATTTTTGTTCATATCAAAAATGATATAGTGTATGTTTAAACAGTTATAAATATAATTTTTTTTAAAACTAGGCAATTCAAGCTCAAATTATGCTGACACCATATTGTATCACATAGTAATGGTCTATAATTAAAGGCTGTGCCTGAAATCATTTTTATTTATTCAAATTCTCACTGAATTGTACATATAAAAATATAAAATATTATATAAAAATATTTATAGAAAAGACAAAAAAAACCCCGATACACAACCAGTGAAGGATGGGACCAACAGGTGTAGACACCTCTAAAACGGTCCAATCCAAATTGCACAATCACAATTATAGACTGTCTGAAGACAGCTTATAGCAAAGTGCCCCTGGTTTGGAAAACATATATAGTTATCATCATCCTTTAAGTGGCGATAAAACTCACTGTTGGATGTTGCACGGAATTTACAACAAAAATAGCTACAGCTAAAGCAACTAACCTGCTCATAGACAGTCCACGCCATAGCAGCCATCATAGTCCTCCTTAAACACCTCGGTACCAATCCGGCAAGCATTGCCCTTGAGCCTTCCTCAGCCACGATCTTGCGAACTGTTTTCAGGATGGTTTGGTATTTATCCGGGTACAACTGCATCCGTGTCTTTACGACATCCGCTGGTTGCGTGACTGTAGATGCCAGGATGCCTGCAATTATCCCGCTGGCAAAGTTGATGGTTGGGATGTAGCGTCTGTCAACTTTATCTAGTAAAAAGTAAAAAAAAAACCATTTGGTAAATTGAAACAAGAATCATTATTGGACCTGAATGTGTACCTAAAATTAGAAGTTTATAAATCAAGGTTAATATAAATTTAAAGGAAAAAAAAATATTCTGGATTTTTAAAGCGCCAAATCTAGTTGAACCTCTAAGAGCTTGACACAAAACAATAAAAAAGATGGGGCCAACCCAAAAAAAACAAACAAAAACACCAGCTATGCCAAAACCCAAACCGCAGTATGGGATACGCCCCAGTCGTAAACCAGGGAAAACAGAATTGGAAACCAGTCAGCACCAGTTGTGTCTCGGTCATCCTGGATTCGGGTGCCTGCCACCTAGGTAATTTAATACAAGCTAGTTGGCATGGAGGAATTAACATACAAGTGTGTTTTAATTATATAGCAAGTTTATATAAAATTACTTCCAAATTATATAATTCCAATTTTTGTAATCAATTACATACACAGTGCTGGTATCCGAAATGTTTAAATGTGCTCAGTTAAGACAAAACTGCAAATTCTTTGGAGAAGAATCCGATTCTGGTAATGATAATAATACCTAGGCTTTTATGTACTAGTAGTGATCAACAAAACTGATTTTTATATGCTATGCGGGAGTTCTTTTAAAACAAAAACAAAATTGCTTGCTTTGTAAACATGTTTTCAAAGCCGAGAATGGAGCGTTTAATCATTAGCAGATGGTTCCTCAATGTTTACTCTATTTGATTCTCTATTATTCTATTACTCTATTATATCTACATAAATTTTCCATTAATTGTACAATTGTGTGTTGATGAATTTGTGTTGCATACTACATAATATTCTTTTTCCTCATTCCTTAATTTTATTTTTGCCCTAATGTACATTTTGATTTTGATCAGTGTTCTCCAAACTGAACATTTTTTACTGGTAAATTGTCCAAATATATGACTTGTCAGGCATGGCATTTGTGTTGGTTTTGGCCCTACCCCAGATATCTACATAATTATAGCCCTCAGTATTTAAGCATTCCTGTATTCTCAGTAATACTAAAGAGTAAAGGAGGGCAAACAATGTATGAGAATCAATATTATATCATCATACCAAAATTTTTACTGCCATAAAATGTAATTTTTACTGGTAAATACTTGGGAGAACACTGCACAGTCCTCGATTTTTGTTTTTGTTTTGACTAGTCCACTGGGCAAGTTGACTTTACATTTCACTAGCCCACAAGCAATTCAAATAGCCCATGTCTGTGGAAACTTAGTTTGCAGTGTGTAAAAGTGACTGCTTGACACTTGTATTCACTAGCCAACTGGGCTAGTAAAAATGAAAATTCACTTGCCCGGTGCAGTTTTCACTAGCCATTGTATGCTGGGCTAGTAAAAAATCGAGCCCTGCTGCAGATACAGTGCCTTGCTCAAAAATATTGCAATCACATGTAGACAGTGGACCTTTGTTTACTTTGATGTTACAATTTTATTAAAATAAGAGTTTAACAAATAAATGGTTAACCATTTAGATACGATCTTTCTGATAATAATAATAAAATGTATTTGATAGCGTCTAATGGATTAACAATTCTTCTAGGTTATTTACAATACATACTGTTGTTTACCTTGATGCAACACTTTTATTTAACTGAAAGCTTTTCAAATACTGTAAATGATTAACTATTGAGATATAATCCTTCAAACAGAAATAATACATGATAATGCAAGTTGTATGGCCGAGCGGTTAAGGTAGAGAACCATGAACGATAGCAAAAAAAAAACAACAACAGCATGGGTTCGAGGCCCGCTTGCACCATGGTTCCGTTGGTGGAACAAGTCTTCTCGGATAAGGACTATAAACCGTAGGCCCAGTGTATACAATGGCTCATGTGCACTTAAAAGAACCCAGTGTATCTTTCGAGATGAGTAGGGGGTTACCCTGATGTACTGATTTACTAATTTATGTCGTATCATTTTTATTTTTTTTTGTAAAGTTACAAAACTTCATTATAGTTCCGTCGAGGGCCCCAGAGATTTATTTAAGAATATCATTAAACTGAAATAGCCTTGACATAATAAAATAATTGTTTTACAGTTTAATGGATGGATGAACTATTCACATTAATATAAACAATGGTGAACATGGCATTTAACTACCAGTATAATTTGCATTGAGCTTCTAGCAGTTGACCTCCCTGGTTACATAGAATTAAAGGGCAGGTTCACCCCAAAAAAAATATCTTCCTTATATGTTTTAGTTTATCATAAAAAGTATATTCAGCCCTGTTTCTGAATTTTTATGAT
>JAOTQE010081880.1:0-15615 GCA_025631205.1 Nesometra sesokonis
ACCTACATTTTATTCAAAACAGTTGAAAACCCCTCTTATAGAATTTTCTCACAGATCTACCCAAAATCAATAAAAAAATAACTTATTTTGACCTTTGACCTCAAATTTGAAGGTCATGGGTCAATATCAGGCATCAAAATGTATTTTAATCTTCTTTCTAGTTTGATTCTCTGCATTTTGATGCCAACATCAACCACGTAACATATCAGATTCCTTAGATACAATTATTGGTCATTTTAGCAAAGGTCAATGACCTTTGACCTTGTAAAAAAGCACTTTCCCCACCCCCTACACCACCTAACTTTTTCTTGGTAAATGTTGACACCCTTACCTACTCAAATCAGTTGAAAAACCTTTTCATAGAATTTTTTCACAGATGAACCCTAATATAGGGATACTACAGGTAGAGTATCACACTCTCATCTGCTCCTCAGTACAAACAAATTGCAATGAACCTTTGACAAAAATAAAACACTCTGACTAGGTAGATCTACCATGTTAAATTACTAGGGAGATCTACCTAGCACCACAGAGGACTACCTAGTAATGTAGTATAAAATTAGCCTGTCTGTTGATGTTATTAATGCCTTAAGGGGTTTTCTAAATAATGGCTGTATTTTCCTATGTATACTTGTAGAGCATTGCTGACCAAACCCTTGGTTGTATCCCTTGATGTGGTAGTTTTTATAGGGTTAACACTGTTAACTACCTTTATCTATTTTGTCACTAACATTATCTACCATGTTCACAGAGTTATTTTTTCAAAGGGGAGCCTCAGTCATTTGAGCTTTGGAAAATGATTTAAATGACATTCCAACATCATAACAATCAATATGCTAATTTATATTTTCAGATTTGGCGTGTTGAGAATTTCGACATTGTCCCTCTAGAGAAACACTTGTATGGTCAATTCTTTGGTGGCGATTCCTACGTGATCTTCTACACATACCGTCAACGAGGTCGAGAGCAGTACATCATTTACTATTGGCTGGTAATATTGAATTATTTACGTTTAACAAAAAGAAAATATTGTGCCAGATTCAGGACTCTGTTTGAGTCATGTCATGGCAGAACCACCAAGTTGTTGCAAAAATTGAAAATGGAAGTAATATTGAAACCATAACATAACCATAACTTGTTGTAAGCTTAAAATTAGGGGTCAATTATCAAAATTTGACATTTATAACCAAAGTTATGGAAAAAATAGACATTTGCTTTGTAGTTGTTTATATTTCCTGTAGTTTATTTGCTTATTTCTTAATAACTTCCTGTGTGACAACTTGGTGGTTTTGCCATGCCTTGCCCCATTCGATGTTTTGTTTATTGTTTATACTGAACAAAAACAAGAGCAACCTGCCATGGGTCTGCCTGGTAAACTCCCTGTCGAAAAATGATATTCAAAATTTTTTTCGCTAAATTTTTAAACCTTCAACCTAAACCCCCTCCCCCCCACCTTTACTTGCTGAACTTCTGCCCCATTATCGCCCATGTCATCAGCTTCAATGTGTTTCCCAAATCCTCTCTGTTACATCATTTAATACTATGACTTAGGCCTATGGATTTAGTACCTTTACATCTGCTGCTACAGTACTTGTTTTAGGAACAATCTACCTCTCTCTGTCAGATCATCAAATTTTATGTATTTTTTTAACATCTAGCACTAGATTTTCCTGCACCTTTGATCATTATACATTAGAATTGGTGCACTATCAAATTTACAATATTATTTTATTATTATAAGCAGATGTTACCTTCAACATTAGGTTTTTGGAATGGGTTGATTCATTGTTGCCATTAGTCTTCTAAAACTATCCACCCTTCATGATGTATACTGAATGGTTTCTGGAGAGTCGGTTTTGGGAGGTCTGACAGTACTATCACTACCAGATCTTGTTGCATAAATTGTGCGGTCTCTTAACACTGTGTTGTAAGAAATCAACAGTCATGATTTTACATAATACCACTTGTACTTATTTTTCTGTACAATTTAACGTTCTAGGATGTTGAGAGCCGTTTAACAAAAAAATGGAAGAGCTAATGCGAAAGAAATTTTTAGAATAATTAGAATGTTCATATTTAAAATTGCATACGTAGACATACCAACTGTGCCAATAATGCTATTAATGGTAATTCCACTAATAGCGAGGTTTCGCAACTTTGCGATATATGAGAACGGATATGTTATAAATTCTTGTAACGTTTGAATAGAACAACTTGAAAATCTGTCTCGGTTGGTCAGTATTTTAGGACGATCATCAATGATACATAAGTGGAAAATTTGATATATTTTAGAAAACATTTACCAGCTTTAAACAATGAAAGTGTGACATGTCTGTTTTTGTTATCGCATTTTGTAAAGTTACTAAGCCTCCCTATTGCACATTTCTTTTACAAACCCCTGTTGTTCTTGTATGGGGAACCATGGGGTTCAACCTAAAGAATTGCCATCAGCCTTTCTTTGAAATCACCTTGTTTATGTGTACAAAATTTCCTACACCTCTGTTCAAAACTAGCGATGCTGGACACTTTTAAAGTTCTGAAAAAAATAACAAAAATTGGAGTGAAGAAATTAATCCACAAAAAAAAATACTATTGACTCTAAGAATATTTTTTATAATAGTGTTAGTTGTTTTTTACTTTATTTTTCTAAATTTTTAAATACAAATGCTATATAATAGATCTAATTGAATTCTTCCTGTTTCAATACCAACACTGTAAATAATTGATTAATTTGTTTTTTAAAGGGTCGTGAGTCAACACAAGATGAAATGGGAACAGCAGCTCTGAAATCAACAGAAATGGATGACCAGCATGGTGGTAAACCAGTACAGGTATGAAATAAAACATTAAAAAAATATGTGCAAAACAAAATTTATAATATAAACATAATTTAATCTATTTAAATGACAAACTTAAATGATTTTTTTAATAATATTATTGCAACTGTTAACATTAATAATGTCATTCCCAAGCCTGTTTAGCTCAGAGCATTTCATCGTTATTAAAATATTGTTTAATCATGTCTATAAGTGATTTATATATCCCATTTAACAATGTTTAACATTTGACCTACTGTCTTCAGGGCACACCAGTTTACCGTTTTCAACAATCACTTCCTCTAAATGTTTCCATGACTTCTGTCTGCTCTTTCTCAGATCCATCTCTATATGCTTTTAGGTCATCTCTCCATGATATCTAGCTTATCTTTTTTCCTTTTACTCTCCCTTGGTATCGACTCGGTTGTTTTTCTTCTCATTTTCCTGCTTTTCTTACAACATGTCCTGCCCATCTCCACTTTGTTTTTTAAATCTTCCTTAATCACATTACAATTTACACCTGCCCTGTGTCTTATTGTTGCACATGCTGTTTTAGATAATGCATATTTAACATGCATGCATCTTTCCATTGCCCATTGTATTACTTTCAATTTATCGTTGAATTTCCTTGTAAAATGTTATGATTCTGACTCATATACGATAACATATGATTTATGTTAAGTTAATTCCTTCAATAAAATATTTTTATATGCATTTTAAAATGTTAATAGCTATATAATTATTGTTTAATACATTTCATCACACACAATTAAGAATTTTTATACCAACAAAACAGATTACTTAAAAGTCAATATTTCAATAAATATGCTGTTAATGTTATATGTCTTTTTGCTGTGCATGGTCGCATGTTATTTAGATCCGTGTGGTTCAAGGTAAAGAGCCTAACCATTTCTTGCAAATATTCAAAGGCAAATTGATCATCCACAAGGTAAGATATGCACTCATAATCTGCTGCCCTCTGTGTTGGCAAGCTGAGGAAATCGGTCTTGTTTAATCAATCGATTGATTGATGAAGCTAGCAATTATCCAACTAATTACAGTTGATAATTATGATAATTTGAGTACTATTATATATAGTGCCTTTTTTGTTAGGGAATAAAGTTTGATAAGGTGGGCTTTTTTCAATGGTCCCATTCTAAACCCTGGGCCACATCATGTTAGCTACCAATCTCAGTGCAAGCTTATCACATTAGAATTGAGAAGTACTTCCTCAAAAGGAACAATTATACTCTGACCACAGCGTTACTTCTCTAATAACAGACCTCTAAATTAACATTTTTACCTTACCTGATTTCCTCATTGCCATAAACAGAAAAAGTGCAGAGCATTTAATTAAATTGCTTTTAAATCATCTTTTTGTGTTTAAATCTTTGTGTAGGTCCGATGCAAGATGGGTAAAGAACCACAACATTTCTGTTCTTTATTCAAGGGTAAACTTATCATACATAAGGTATTTGCCCATGTAACTTACCCCTTCCCAAACAAACTAACAAAAAAAAACTCAAGTTTTTTTAACTAAATTTTCTCATGAATTACTGATAATAGCATGAACTTAGGGTTTTGAAATTTCTTACTAATTTGTCTTAGATCTAACATCAGAGGTTTGTTAGAATTTATTATACAGACATAGAACTTATTGATTTATATAGAAGAATGATAGTATAAAAAGCATGATAAAATATATAATAAATAAAGGAAATTAAAATTGTTGTGTTGATAATTATGTTTAACTTTGACTTTTCTGCTGATTGCATTATAGAAGATGACACGAGGTAAATAGTGAATTATGTACATTTATAAGTAATATCTTAAAGAATGTTATCATTTTTAGGTTTTATCATTAAGATGTATTGTCCTGAAAATTAACCAAACAAAATCCATTAAAAGGCTGGCAGTATATAATTTTGGCCATTCCTGTAAAAATGGTATAAAAAAATGTTTAGATACACTAATTTTCATGTTATTAGCTATGATGTTACATTAACATAAGCAATTATATTTTAGAATTAATGGTTATGACTTTTTGATAATTCTTGAGAGACAATACATCTTTAATTTATTAAATAATAATGTTAAGTTAAGATAAATATATAAAGTAAATTGCATGATGTTGGATAGTTATGAAAAGAATTGTTGAGATATATTTTACTGCCAGCTTTATATATTTATTGATAATTTACCATGCATACCTTCAAACAGTATAATTTGACGTGAATCATGAAACTATTGCATGGGAAGAAGATAATTGGTGCATCCATTTATTATATTATCTATTCTACTAATTATAATGGCTTATTTCATAATTTAATCCATTGGTAATAACATACAATTGTATCATAAATATTTAAAGTTCATGTGATCTGTTTGGAATGAATATTTGTTTTAATATATTTGTGAAATGATAGTTTAATGAATAAGTTATGCATGATGGTTATATGATTATATTCTGTGCCGTACAACTTTCCAAAAACTGACTACCCTATGGATTTTTGATTTTGTTTTATGATAGTTCAGGTTGGAGAAAGTCTTAATTTCATGATTTTTGGACTTTAAAAGAGGGCGGGTTTAGCATGAAACTTTTCTGGGAGAGTTGACTGTAAAATCACAAAAATAAAAATTAAGTTGAAAACAATTTAAAATGTGCCCCTAATAGAATCTGTTTAATTTGTGTATGTTGTGGTACTGAATGACTTTTTATCATTGATTTTTTTACCAAAAAATTCCTTTTTCATATCTGTTAAGTAGAGGTCTTCTGAGGATATCCTCAATTAATGCACAGTACACAGGCGAATGCAGACTTTCGGAAAAGGGTGGGCCTGTAGAGAGTCAAAGTTTTCGGGGATCCAGGAGCATTGTCCCCAGAAAAATTAGATGCCTGGAAATAGTAATAATATTGTTATTGTTTACTTCCCGATTAGGGGGGTGGGGGGGTTGTGGGGGAGCTGGAGCCGGTCCGGCCCCTTCTAAATCCGCCCCTGCAGTTAGATAGTGGAATTATACATTGAAGTCTTAAAATATTTAATATTAAAACTGGTAAACCATTGCCCTGCTCACTACTGGATGTACTATGTACACAAGGTAGGTATTTTAAGGGATTGGTTTTACTGTATATGATATCTCAAAATATCTTAAACATTTAAAACTTTTGTTTTATAAGGGTGGCAAGGCTAGTGGTTTCAAAAACTCAACGGAAAAAGACAAAAGCTTCTCAGGTGGTACTAGAGTATTCCAAGTGAAAGGAACAAATGAATTCAACACTCGTGCTGTAGAGGTAATTAAAGTTCAAAACTTTAAAATTGAAGAGAATGCAGTTAGGGTTAATTAAATTCAGTAACTTTTAAAAGGACACTTGTTTTGCATTTGAACAATAGTTGCATTCCTCTTGAAAAAGCAATGCCACAAACGATAGGCGTCTCTCATAATTTGACAAGTGACTTTTATTTTGATTTTAATTTGCATTATAGTTTTTCTAGGTGCCCAGTTTCAACAGTTTCAATAGGTTTCCCATTAAAATAAATGCCCACTTCAAATATTTATGCTCAATAAAATGGCAACAATTTTAAGTTCTTGTCTGCTTATTAGAACAAGAACACATTTTGCAATAAAATAATATATTGAGGCAAAGCATGGAAAAACCACCAGGTGGTTGTTCAAGAAGAAGTTTTTGAGAAATAAACATGAAATATAAACAAATAGAAAAGAAAATTTTTTTCAATAACTTGCGTTATAAATGTCCGATTTTGATAATTGAGCCCTCATTTTAAATCTTACAACAAGTGTAATATGGTTTTAATATGTGTAATATTAACTCCATTTTTCAATGTAAATATGAAATAATGAAATATTACCATGTATAATTTAGTTTTTGTTTTTTTTTAAATATTTGTAGAGTAATTGGTGAAAGCTAACCTTTAGAATTATAGTTCCTATAGTATCATATGTTTTTTATATATTGGTTAATTAAATCACAGTAATAAAATTATTTGTTTTAGTTAAGTGTATTTCTGTTTGACCCTTAGGTCCCTGCAAAAGCTTCATCTCTCAACTCAAATGACATATTCGTAGTTCAAAATAGTAAGCAAGTCTTCCTGTGGTGTGGTAAGGTAAGTCAATAATTATATTTTTTTTATATTTGCTTGTTTTATTTTAGAAATTTAACCAATATTTCTTATTATCCAACTTCACAATGGTTTTAATTACTTTTTGTGAAATTTATTTTTAGATGTTTGCAGTAGTATATTTTTTTAAGTCTTCCATTGTTGTTCTGAAACAACCTAAACTAAACTAAAAGCTATATAATTTTTCTTGGTTAACATTATATTCAAATAAAAAGTGTTCTGATTATACACAGAATGTTGTGCTTGTTTTTTTTTTTGTAGTCTAACAAAGTGTTCTGGAATAAATTTATCCCTATTATTGTGCCAGTTGTATGGCTGAGCAGTTAAGACATGGAAACCAGGAACAATATCAAAAACAATAGCACAGGTTCGAGGACTACTCATAACTGGTTCTGATTAAGGAAAAAAGTCTTCTCTGATAAGATTTATAAACTGGCCTAGTTTACACAAATGGTATCTTTTGAGATGAGTAAGGGGTTATCCTTTTGTGTACTGGATCATACAGCCCCTGTTGGACAGAATAATGTAGTGTCATTTGACTGAATGACATAACAATACACTTATTGGAAGAGCAAGTCATGTGACTCCAAGTCTGCAAATGCATTGATTTCTGTTGAGAGTGGATAAGTCTGCTATAAAAATATTATAATTATTACTAATAATAATCATTGTGTAACAGTAGGCAAATGAAAATTATCTTGATGAATATCGTTAACTTATATATTTGATTTTTTTTCAGGGAGGCAGTGGTGATGAACGACAGCTGTCTAAAAACGTTGCAAAAGTTATATCACCAGTGTAAGAAATATCTGAAATTCTATTTATTCATAATCCTGATAACTGTGATCATAACACTTTTTAGTAGACATAAGGTGTGACACTTCAACATGTAATACCTTTTAGCACCCACAATGTCCCAGTCATTTGATATCATCTGCAATAGAGTTGGTGTTACACATTATTTCACTCAGAATTTTTGAAGGCATATTCCAACTATCTAAAATTTTTCCCAAAAATTAAAATTTATTTAAAAGTGTAACACTTCAATTATTTCAGATATAATATAGAATTGGGTTCTTTTTGGAAATTTACGGTTGTCTTTCCAATATTTTCTTATAATGACAGAGGACAGAAAAAATAATAATATTGCAGAATAGATTAAAATTTTGTTTTAAGTTGGCTTCCTTATAATTTGTATATGTTTTGTGACTTTAATATTATATGTTTTGAATGTGTGTTATTTTTATTTCAGTGGGGACTTCACTATGGTACCAGAGGGACAGGAACCAACTGTCTTTTGGAATATCCTAGGAGGCAAGAGTGCTTATGCATCAGAGAAAGTGTTTGGTGTAAGTTGTTGGCTAGCTACTGACATTGCCATGTCTAGGCTTATGCTAAATTTTGCTTGTAAATAGAGAAAAATCAATTATTCTAATTACTTTATAATATGTAACAACTATCCGGAAGGTCCACTAAACAACTTCAAGTAAAAATGTATAGTACATATTCCAAGCAATAAGATACATGCCATCATGACAGGATTCATATAATAATTATGATTAATAAAGACAGTCTTAAGAATGACTTTTAATGCCATTTTCCTTATTAGCCTTCTAAATTGTGCAGCACAAGCTCTTAAATTTGGCCCAACTTTGATGCATATATCGGTCGAGTTTATTAACTGATTGTATTATTATAATTGAATATGGCATTCTTTCAAATTGATCTTTCTTTAACGTCAGGATGAAGTGCCAACCCACCCAACTAGGCTTTTCCAGTGTTCCAACGCTACAGGAACCTTCACTGTTGAGGAGATCTATAACTTTGTTCAAGACGATTTAATTGAAGATGATGTGATGATGTTGGACACATATGATGAGGTAACTATTTTTAATATAAAATCTCAGTATAGGATAATGGTATAGGAACCATGCTGATATTTGTCAGTGCATAGAACCATGACACAACTGGGTCCCTGTAGCATGTTTTGTACTTGTTGGCACAGTAGAACATGTTTTTTATTCCCCCGTATCAAAGAACACTGTCAGCATATTGTTTGCTTCCTGTCCATCTGTTTGTCTGTCACTTTGTTTGTCTGTTGTAAACTTTAACCTTAGCAATTGCATCATCAGAGGTAGGACTTTGGTATTTGACAAGTGTTTCGTTTCTTGCCCTATATTTTGATCATGTGGCCTTTGACCCTATTTTATAGTCTAGTTTTCTTGTGCTATGTTAATATTTCGCTACATCCAGGGGAATAGTGTTACACAAACACACCTTTTTAAAATTGAAATATAGTGCTTTACCATAGTGAATTGTATTCATAAGTTAAAGATGTCATCAGGATGAGGCATAGACGTTTTAGTCAGTAGCGTATCCAGGGAAGCGTGCTTAGAGTACTTGAGCACCCCCCTTGGGAGGTAAAAAGAAATAAAAATAGCATTCAAATAAGAAAATTGAGCCCTTCAGAGGAATTGAGTACCTCCTTCACGAAATGGAGTATAGATACCAGGAGAAAACTAAGCATGAAAACAATGTACCTGTACAAAAACCCTAAAATGGCAGAAGGATGTTTTTTTTTTTGCTTGTTAAAATCCCATTAGGTTTGAGTACCCCCTTCCCCAAATCCTAGATATGCCTCTGTAGTAGGTTAGTATCGCTGTAGAGCTACTGTATTGTATCACCATGATTTGACATGGTCTAGCACTAATTGGCAAAATTGTGCTTTGACCTCCAACACTATTATATCCAAATAAACATGAATGAATACAAACTTGATAAAAAATTATGAGATACCAGTACGATACACTACAACTCTCATACAATGTTATTATTGTGAACCACAATTTTTCACAGCTATCATAGTATCACGGTAGAGGAAGGTTTTAATATTTGGGCTCATCTACAATACTACCACTATGATTCATTACAGTGCAGTTTGGTTGACTACAATTCACCATATTGAGTATGATGTTACAGTGTTCAATAATTAAAAAATCTTGCTCCGTTGTAGCAAAAATGCGAAAAACAAAAAGATGAAATAAATTAATAAATGAAATAAAAATTGTAAATCATAATACAAAAACATTTTCTCAACAGCTGTTTATCTGGATTGGAAAAGGAGCGAATGCAACCGAAAAGAAAGAAGTAATGAAAACAGCCAAAGAATACATTCAGACAGACCCAAGTGGACGTAAAGAAGATTCAGTAATGTTGATCACAGTCAAACAAGGATACGAACCAATCAACTTCACTGGACATTTCCTCGCATGGGATGACAATCTATTTTCGGTAGGTAAAAAAAAGTCCTGGAGTCCTTTTTAACCAACTATCGTGGCACTATCTTAACGCAACACAATATAAACTTTGAAAAAATTATTCAAATGGGCATTTTAATCCTCAACAATTTTCAATAAAACTTCAAACAAACAAGTTATTGGTTTGTTTATTCTTTAACTTTAAGTTTGAAAGACAAAAAGGGTCATGCCAAGTTAATTAAATTGACATTGAATGGCATTACAGTTAACTGGTTTATCAACTGTATGCATTTTGGCTGCTAGCAAAGAAGTAGTGTAACGTGATATCATAATTTACGCTGCGCGGAAGTGGCATTAGCTGAGTCAGTTACACTGGTGGTATATTTGTTCCCAGGTCCAAATACATTGACAAAATTATTTTGTTTCAGGATTGTTTTGGATCATTCGAATGAGATTTAAAAGCCTTTAGACGAATCACATTGGAAACAACTATTTTAACTTTAATTAATGGGTTATCCTCATAGATTTATTATTTACGGCTAGATAGTGAACTTAACACTGTAGACTAGCAATTACTTGTGCGCGCCTACTATTGATGGTCGTCAGCCTTTATCACAAACATTTGAGTTAATAATAATTGATTTATAATTATCGTACTTTTTAAATTTCATTTATCTTAAAAATTATGTTACATATATTTTACATTGTCAGTTGTCTTTATATTTGAACTAAATTTACTTCCATTTATTGATAAATCAGAAATTTTATGAAAGATTGGGGGTGCAATTTCGCCATAGTGACAGTATTAAAACGTAACATGATTTGATTGGTTAGATTCTGGACATACTGTATCTTTCAATAGTAGGCATTCCATGGAATTGCACTTTGTGGCTATGTATTCTATGGAAGTTCAATATTTAGCCGTTAAAATAATACATCTATGGTTATCCTTCATTAATGCGTTACCCTTCATGTATGGAATACACCAGTCCAGCCAATCATACACTTACTAGTAGTTTATTTGTTTTATTCGTATTCACAGGGTTCAACATCTCTAGATGACACAGTTAAACAACTAAATAAGGAGAATTCTGGCATTACCATTACCAAACTTGTAAGTTTCTTATTATGTATTAAATATTGCCATATAATAAAGTAGTGAATACTAGTATCTAGCTGCATTGATAATTGTGAATACTAATGGCAATTCTACAGGCAAGTTGAATGGTCATGCAGTAGAGCAGGTGTGGCCTTACAACCATAGTCATAACATCTACAGGAGTTCAAGGCTGATTAGAAGAGTAGGGGATGCCCCAATTCTATCTTATTTATTTCACCCTATTTCTTTGTGAGATTTTGTCCTGCTCCATATGCATATACTGACCTTAAGAGAAAAAGAACATCAATGAGTGTGTATATGTTTACCAGTGTTTAATTCAGGCCTGCAATCTGGCTGATACACGTTATTCCACTCTACCTTAATTTAATGGGTGGGACACGACCAACAGCAACCACCGGAGACCACCAGAACATAATACAAAACAAAATCTTCAAACTGGAGCATTTACTTTTAAAATAATATAATATACATTTCAACATTTAATTGTTGTAAAAGCTAGAAGAATGTTTTTATTATACGCCCCTCGATTAGCGTCTATTAAGCCGGGCATTCATTGCATCATGCGACGGTCACACGACTAAACTGTCACTCTCAGTGTGTGTGGTTTCCAGACTCGAAGACTGTCTTTTACACATCAGTCGACAGTTTTTTAGTGATTTCCTTCTTGAATTTTGTTTTGTTTTGGGCTGTGGTTTTCTTTGGTGTAGGTTCTTGGAGTGATTGCTGGTGTTGCATAGGCATGTGGTATCTAGTATGACTGAGATGGGGGCAAGTCTTCCTCTTAATAAAGTAAAATGAAAAATTAAACTAAATACTAATATTATAGTTAAAAAAAAAAATAAAATTCAGTGTGAACACCATTTAGCTTAATGAATGATCATGTGTACAATAGAAATCAAAATTAATTTCAAAATGTTGCATTGCGTAGAAGTTATTGTATGATTGTTTGGATGCATGTTACGAGTTTCATTAATGTTTTTATTTTTGATTAAATTAACATAGTTTGTGCAATGATATGGTTTGTTTCATTAAAACCTCTCTTTATGATTTTGAATGATTTTTGTTTGATTGCATAACGTGAGGTAATCACCTCAGATCTAACCATTTTTATTTCCTTCATCCCATCATTTATTTAATTGTCCTGTTTGCCGATGTTCCTGATATTAGACCGAGGTATGATATATTTATGTGTGTGATTGCAATTTTCTTATATAGTGTCTTGTTATTGTCTGTATTTATTAAAATTGTAATAGTAGTACTTAAAGCTGTAACAAATCAATTGAGATATATTTAGAATTGCTGTGGTTTAATCCATCATTGTTAATAAGCATGTTGAAATTTTATAATCCTTAAAGTGTTGTTTTCTGAAATTAAATATATGCACGTCTTACCCATGTCATCGAATAATCTAGACCCTTAAAATATGTAAAGTGTTGTGTGTTGTGTGCTTCTTAAGCATGATTTCCATAAAATAACTACACTTGGACTGGAGCATTATTATTAAGATTCTCAAGTAATGTTTCATATGGCAGATGAAGAAGAAGTAGAAGTATTCATTGAACATATTAAAATATTCAGTGAATTTAAGTACTCTTACTTATAAAAGTTAAGTATATCAATCTAAGTGTAGAAATGTTATGGAAATTATGCTGTAGCCCTTTGAAGTTCTGCATGGTTTACCCTGGTCTCCAAACAATATTTCTATCCTATCTGCTTCATCTACATAAAAACATAATTATTGCACCATTCGGGGGAAAACTACCCGTAAGTATGCACACTTTTTTAGTGATATTCGACCATAGACTTATTGTTTACGGCTAGATAGTGAACTTTCCACGCAAACATAGCCCCAAAGTGCATGTTCGATGAAAACACCTACTATTGAAAGACATGTCCGGAATCCAACCAATCAAATCGCAATGCGTTTTAATGCAGTTGCTACGACAAAATCGCAACCCAATCTTTTATAAAGCTGATAAAAGTTTCAAATTTATCAATAAATGCAAGTAAATTTAATCCAAAATATAATGATAATGAAAACATACAATATTTGTAAATTACATTAATAATTTTTATGACAAAAGAATGTTAAAAAGGACAATAATAATTAAACAATTATTATTACTTAACACAAATGTTTGTGACGAAGGCTGACGACCATCAATAATAGGTGCCTATGTAGAATTACAATTCAACAGTGTTAAGTTCATTATCTAGCTGTAAATAATACATCTATGTATTCCATACAAATGTTCAATGCTGCCCAAAAGAGGGCAGCATTGGTAAAACAAATGAAAAAGCTATCTCGTGCAGGATGCATTTAACACATCTTGGATTGGAATAGTAAGTTATCCTGTTTGAGATATGAGAGATGCAACTTCAAAGGGTTAACAAATCATTCATTTCATTATGGTTTTCATATCTGTTTCCATTATATAATTCATCAGGTTGCAGTAAAAACACCATCATTACTAGCACTAAACCTTATTAATAAAAAATATGTTGGAATATATATTAATAATTATGTCATACTCATTACACATTTTACCAAGGTCTCTAAAATGAAGCACTCATAAACCCTTAGTCATTGTACAGGCATTGGTATGGGTTGGTGATGGTGGTGTGGGAGATACATTTAATCCCCCTAAAATCCCCCAAAACTGCATTTGGTCTGAATTAAAAGTACCTGCTAAACCTAAAAGTATAGAATGCAGATACAAGCAGGGTGCATTAAGGCAGGTTTCTTTGTTTTTGCTTGTTAAAATCATACAAGTACATGGCATCTGGATAACCACCATAGCCTCTCTCCCTTTTACTGTTCCATTATAAAACAAAATAATTATTATTATTTGAATATATTGTATCTAACATAAAATTTATGATGTTAATTAAATAAGAACCACTTTTTTATTTTAAAAAGATTTAGTGTGATTTAGTTAACACGTTCCCTGCCACAAAGTGTTTCTTAATTTGACCGTGTTTGCCAGACAAAAATGTTGAGTACTATGACATTTTAATCATCTTGGTAACTAAAAAGCATAATATTTATTATAATATTATAATAATAATTACCCCTGCGAACACTAGAAGTTACAATTATTAATGTTTACATCTCTTGGATAGTTAGTGTATAGGACAATATCAGAGTTCACAGATCTCTAGCTATACTGGCAACATGCATTGTAATTTGAGCAAGACATCCTGAGATATTTGTTGCAATTAAAAAATAAGAGTTCATATAAACACAGCACACATACAAACTTGGACATGATGTCACGTCCCTGGCAGTGAACGTGTCAATGTATACATGAGATGTACAGCCAACTCTCCCTAAACTGACCTTCTGTCATTTTATTAAGTTTCTAGACAGTTTTGTTAAGAGAAACAATTTAAAGCGAGACCTTTTAAACTTTGTTTTGCATAAAATTATGATTTGAAATGAAAATGGTTGTTTTTGGCCTGTTAGTAATTCAACCTATTAAATATACATAAAAATGTTTTATTCCAACCTCCAATTGATAAATGTTTTTTCTGAAAATACAAAAATTGTGTTAATAAACTTTACTTATAATATTTAAATATTGTTTTTTTATTTTAGCCTCCACTTTGTAGATGTGACTTGTTAAGTAAAACATTTGTTTTTTAGTCCAACATTTTTTTAGTCCAACCAAAAACAGTTCTCAAAACAATGTATAAAATAAGTAATTCTCCTAACTTATCTGTTTTAGAACTCATCCATTTTTGCAAAGAAATTGGGAGATTTGATTGTATTGATATTTTAAGTAAAATTATTTTTTAAGTCTAATTTCAGCATTTCATTTTGTTTTTGCCCGCATAATAAATGAAAAAAATTTAGTTTAGTGTGTTTTTTGAGTTTTTTTTTTATCTTATTTTATTCTGATTGTAGTGCTTTTCTGCAAGTTGATTTTATGCCCTTTTCAAAGTTTCAAATGCATGATCAAACATACTTAATGCAGTAACCTAGTTGTAACAGAGTTTAAAATAAAGCTTATGTGCAGCAAATTTGTGAGGTGTCGTGACAAAATGAGTCGTGTTGTACGCCAGGTCATTTTGAGATATTCACAAAGATGAGATTTCTGTTGTTTTGTTAAGTTTAATAACTTAATGTTATGATTACATTCTTCCTGTTTATGTTTATGTACAATAAACATGTTTTTGAACTACATTTTGTAAAGGTTGTTTTTAAAAATCAATGGAAAAACATACAGAAAGTCAACAGTTGTTTATCTTTAAAGTCGATTTTCTCCAAAGTGTGTTTTCAT
>JAOTQE010081891.1:0-15614 GCA_025631205.1 Nesometra sesokonis
ACATCCCCTGCAGTGGACAGATGAATGAGCGCCTGTATCGGGCAGCAGGACATGACGTGACCCTTAGGGGCGTAGAATGAATGTGTAACATCTTGTCCACAGCGCCTTGAGACTCTATTGTATAAAGCGCTATATAAATCGAACTACATTACAGTACTATAATAAATAATACTTCAATTAATTACGATAACAATGCGATGCTAATCTAGCGTAGTACTTAATTATTATTAGTTTGTTTGTAGTTAATGCTATTATAGGCCTCACTGTGAAAATAACCGACTATATACTATTGAACATTTGGAGCAAAAATTGATCAGTGTTACCCTAACTATTGGAATTACATACTGTATAAATAATAGTAGGCCTAATTAAAAAAAAAAGTTACAATGAATGAGACAAAGCCTATGGCCTCATACATTGTAGGTTTATGTGAACTTTAGGCTATGATCTAGTAGTACTTTAGCACTGCATAATGTATCTTACATTGTTTCAACACAAACCTAAGAGCTCAATAATCTCACCGTAACAAATTATAACATTACCAACGTTGGACTGATGCTAACGACTTAACGTTATAGTTTAAGTTCTTATAATGCCATAAATAGTACTGTTATTTACTTTATAGAGGAATAAAATAACAAGATGCCTGTTATTGTAATGAACATCCATTTATATATTTTATTAAATATCATGAAGTAGATTTCAATTGATATGAAGATGATAATGACAGAAATTCTTTATTGTTAGGATTTATTCCGGAAGTGCAACATTGACAAGTAAACATTAACCCGACCCGCCCTCGATAAATTTACGTTAAGGAACCTCCCTTACGAACGGTTTTAAAACCGTTCGTGGAGAGGTTCCCTAAGGTAAATTGAGCTATTATTACTTCATTAACCTGGAGCGAATTAAGGGCACTTGGACAATAATAGTCTACTGACCAAAGAAGACAGTGATCACGTTCATACAGAGTTTTAAAGTGCTTATCTAATGTAACTTTCTTTAGCATGGTACGTAAAAATGGGTAACATAAAAACAAGATCATGATAGTAATATGCTAATTAGCTACCTTTTCTATAATTTTGATTGGCTTAATTGATGGAAGCTAAGGTTAAATAACAATGAACAGCAGTGAATAGGCACAAACCTGTAAACAAGCTACTACATATACTGTCCTTGATTGGTTGAATTCATTTTATGAATTAATTTATCATGATACACTTCCCAAGATCCTGATAATCATCGTGCTCTAGAAGAACACGTTAGCAACTTAAGGATTAACATGCTTCATGGCGGTTTCATAGAGAACATCATGATAATGAATATCACGATAAATTCTGAGTGTGAAAGAAGGTGTGAAACATCACACTAATTCCTTTAAAGATGTATTGTCACTTGAGAATGACAAAAAAATCAGTGACATTAATTTTGAAATCAACTTTCTCATAATAAAGTAACATCAAATTTAATGTTAATCTTATCTTTAAGGAAGCCCACATGGTTTTTATTCTTTCACCGTACCCATAAATCATCTGAAAATGTGCCTATGTAAATGATACATGTGTTACAAAAAAGGTAATTTGAAGCAACTTGATATGACATATAGCCTATCATGTCCGATATAATTATTATAGGGTTATTAAAACGTTTTCAGTGATTTTTTTCTTTCATAATTTATCAATATTAAAGAGTTTTCTTTTATCATTTGTTTATATTTTCTACATCTAATTATATGTAGGATTTTAACAATATAACATTAAAATAAGTATTTGCTTACATACTGTTTCAGCTATCAATTACTTCTCAATAAATGTCATTGAACTCCATATTTACCGGTTTAATCAGTGTTTTTGTTTAGCTAACCATTTTTTAATTAATTTAACTTAAAGATTAGAAGTAAATTTAATAAAATTCACGTTTTTTACGTCTGATTGATAATGTATTGCTTAATATATGGAACATAGCCTGTATTTTTTTTTCAATGTGAACTTTTTCTTCTCAGATTCATCAGTGTCCGAACTGTGACATTCCGCCCTCTATTGTATTTGACGAGTAATCCCGAGGAGTTATCTTACAAATTTGGAATTCTTATATTATGTCTTGCATTGTTCGTTATAATTGTATGTACTCGGATAACAAGTGGGAATTGTATATAAAAATTGGGTCTTTTATAGAAAACTGAGATACAGTGCTCCAAAACAGTTTGGGGCGCCCCAAAAATATTTAGTTCCCTTGTGGAGAGAGAATTACGTATACTGATTACAGGATACATCCAAGGCCAGACCTAATTAGTGTAACATGGAATAGGCAACCTAGTAGCAATAGGCCTATAATTATACATTCCAATAGTAAAAACTCATTAAATACTGCTTGTCCATTTAAAAGGTAAAGTAGCGAGCTTTAGTATTAAAAAAAATTAAAACAAATTATGGGTAACACATAACAAAAAGATTTTTGTTGATACAAGAAAACACACAGGCAATAGTTATTATCAAAATAAATCATAAATCATTACATAATCAATTATCTTAAGTATTTAAGTAAACAAAATTGGCCTAATGCTTTTCTTTTCATATCTCAGTTTGCTCTGTCGGGCATGGGACCATATTTTTCTATGAAAAAGAGAACAATCTGACCGTATAAATGAATTGCTACAGTATAATCTGTAAATATTATGGTGACTACGATGTAGGGCCTATCAATTGTACGAGTGTATGGTAAACAATGTAGGCTAATAGACGTTATACCAGAAAGAGTTACCAACATTGTGTAACTGTATCTCATTGCATGAATTGTGTGCATCGTATCATAAATTACAACATTACATTAATATTGTTACTGTTGATGTACGTAAATATTATGATAAATCTAATGACACTATGGCTCTCTCAAAGTTAATTTTATAGTCAATGTCTGACATTCAACACTTACGCACGCTTGAAACTCGAGCGGATAATTGTTTTGGATGGCGTGGATAATTCCTCCCATCATAAACTTAATCCAGGATACATTACCACAGATTAATGTATCGACACGTGTCATGTGACCTCCATACGCAGATTACGACAAACAAATTCATTGAACCTTCTGTCATGCTCAACTCGTCACAAGAAACATAAAGAAAGCGCCGGTATTGTAACCGATGATAAAAATCATTTTAATTTGTATAGTCGTTAATTTATTAGTACAGATCTTTAAGGGTTATAAAGTTTCGTTTAATGTAGGGTTTTATTAATGTTAAAGGGACACAAAACTTTTAATTGATAACAAAGAACCAATTACTGTGCGAGGTTTTACTGACATTATTATAAAACAATATGAACGACAGTTCTAGGAAAACACCGAATGACATCATGCCATTTCAAACTTGTCCTACATCATTATAGAACGTTCTATCACGGTACTTAATGCTTTGGACATTAGAAGTAGAAATCACTCGAACCGATATCCCAAAGAGAGTAATGCTAGTTATGTAATTCAATACACACAAATGTCACCCCCATCATAAAGATACCTAGATGGATCGATTTATGCTCATGGGTGACAAGAATCAAACGAAGATAAAATACCCAACCGCGCCTGAGGTTACCGACAATGTGACTACGCTCATCTTCACTGGTAAACTCACCGATGCGACACGCGTTCGTCCCCCGGCTGAAGTCATTATCATTACAGTTAGTTCAAGTTTATCAATTCAATACATATAGAAAATTCGTTTGATTTCCACAGGGAACTAAATCCACGTCATTGTTTTAGAAATATTTCTACGCTTATAATATCATCATCAGATATAAATTCAATTTCCTTGAGTATACCTACTGTAAGCATATGTGGAATTAATCTTTTGTTTTTTTTTACTCAACTCATTATCATCATCATCATCATCATGAAATCATCATCATCATCATGAAATTATCATCATCATCATGATCATGATCATCATCATCATCATGATCATCATCATGATCATCATCATCATCATCTTATCATCATCATGTCCTAAGTTGTCTCTGGTACGGTTTTCTTCGTGTAGGCCATAGGCCTATTTGTATTTTTATTTTTGGCAACCCTCTTCAAGCTACGCTTTTTAGATTTAACCCCTCTTAAATTATTACAAATTACAAAGTGTTATAGGCCTATTGCTATATTGTTTCTGATAAGAGAAATGTTTATTTTATTGATGATTGGATGCAAGAGGAGAGCAATACAATTCTGCTTCCTGGTGTTAATAGGCTAAAACAATAATTTTCTTCAATTAAATCTGCCCAATCTGTATAGGCTGCAACAGCATATGTTTTGTCTGCGCAAACTTAAATCTTTTAATATTTTATTACCATTTTACAACTATTTTATAAGTCCATTTTACAAAGTATTTTAACCTTTTGTTTAGTCTGTGTTTTTGGTAGTCTAAGATCCAAGGATCAACAGCTTTTAACCAAAATTGTCAAACAAGCATCCAGAATCATGTGCTGAGCAAGCTCACCCTGATATTTTATACAAGAACTTAGTTTTAAAGAAAATCAACTCTATTTTAACTGATTGTACTCATCCGCTTGTTAATAAATTTGTCAAAAGTAATCGAAATAATCGCATTTTACAATGTAAAATTAAAACTAACAGATATGGAAAAGCATTTGGTCCCTCTGCAATTAGACTTTATAATGTTTTAGTGTAATTATGTTTTAACCTCAATTTTTAACGGTGGACTCTGCATTGTATATATTTGTATCTTTGTTGTTTTCATGTTTTACTGTCATGGCCAAATGAGTTTCCCCATTGAGGGATAATAAAGTTTTATTGAATTGAATTGAATTGAATTGGATTAATAATAATAATAATAATAATAATAAACATGATTTATATAGCGCACATATCCACCAATGGTGCTCAAGGCGCTTAATTAATGTAAGGTGTATACATTTCGCAATGTCATCTTCTAATCTAGAAAGTACATTTTTCTTCCATTTTCTCCTCCAAGTTTCTCTAACAATATTTTTGGCATTTACTTTCAGGAGACTATCCATTGACTATACAGTGCATACGACAGAACAAAATAGACACTCTGAGCATGCTAAAAGACGAAGTACTGTATTTTCTGTTTTCAAATATAAAGTACCTTACCATAATATTATATTAATTAATATTAGGCCTATGGAGTATTTCAAATAAACATTTTAAATTTCTATTGTAATCGAATTAAATTGTTAAGCTCATATGAAAGGTGTATTGTTACATAATAATAGGCTTATTATTATACCGTTGGTATCAATTTCTGTAATAAAAGAAATAGGTAAGTGAGAACTCGAATTCTATGTTTTTGCTAGACATTGTAATTAGGCCTATTATCTAGAAAGATATTATTTGCAACAGCTAAATTTAATACTATTTATAATAGCAATGAGAAAAGAATTTAAGGAGGTTCTATACTATTTGATAACTTTAACTTGATAAAACGATGGCTGATCATACGATGAGTCACGTACAATAATCTTTGAAAATGTAGATGAATTTAGTTTCAAATTTGAACGATTTTGTCGCTCTTTCGTCTGTTCTATTCTACTGAAGTTAATCATTATTTCACACCTTCATTTCGCAGACGATGTCAGCACTTTAAGTGGCGCCATTGTTTCTAAGCCGATCTTGTCGTGTAAGAACTCAAGACGTTGGTACTTCAATTATGGTTTTATGCAGTGTTTTGTCTGCTATACTATAACTATCATTATACTTACGTTAAAAGATTTACAGATACGCTCCCTAAAATAGTCAGGGGTGTTGGTGCCTACCAGGCTCAAGTCCCACCCCGTAAAGTTGACGCTAATCAGGGGAAGATCCAGGATTGTAAGTTAGACATAATTTTCACAACCAAAACAATTTTTACAGCTTAATAAAAACATTTTTCACGTCAGTTTTATTAGAGGGATTAAGACTGTAACCCCCTCCCCTTTCCACCTTAAATCAGCTCATACTAAAAATTACTATGTGGTTTTAATGGAAAAACGTCCCCTAAATGCAATAGAACCATTTGGTGTACATTTCCATTACAAATTCTGTCAAGTCTTATCGTAATGGATAATTGGATTAGTTTCCACTTGATCGTTTACCTGTACAATATATTCCTATCCTTTATAAATATTTAATTTGATAAGCCAGTGAGGTGTTAATTTAAAAATTACGCTACATTTCTTTGAAAATGTAGGGTAAAATGGATTAGACTCTCTAATTGGAATGTACACGTAATGGCGCTCAGGAAAAGTGACGTAATGATCTTTTAGTTGATTATTAAAACCATCTGGTACATTGACCATGCTTCACCAACATAGCACCCAACTCTCAACCATGGATCTGAACTGCTATGAATTATTGTTATAATATTTTGAATGAATTTTAGACTAATAAAAACGATCTCAGGCAACATTCTTTAATAAACGTCTAATAAAAGGTAAAACGCAACAATAATTGCTGATAATATTATGGTAAATTATTACAAAAGGAGAGAGAAATGCATTCAAAATGATTATAAGCAAGTGAGTTACCTTAGATAGAATTATCGTCAAAAGCATGGTATATAATGAATTATTATTACGTTCTAATGGAATTACATTGCCCGCTTTTTTTAATTAAAACATATAACCATACTATTCTTGAATTCGTATGACATCAGAAAAATACAAACGTACGCATACAGGAAGGCGCGTGTATTACTGTACAAACAGTGGATGCTCCATAGATTTCGTCTAGATGGTGAGCGTAACACTGTAGAATTCCAGTCCCATGTAGGCACCTACTATTTTGATTTCCTCAGCCTTTGTCACAAACATGCAAGTTAAATAATAATAACTCTTTTAAAATTATTCCATTTTTTAACATAATTTTGTCATACAAATGATTTGCAAATGGCACATATATTTTATGTTGTCAATGTCTTTATATTTGGATTAAATTTACTTCCATTTATTGAATTTATTGATAAATTTGAAACTTCTATGAAAGTTTGGGGGCGCAATTTTGACGTAGCAACAACGTTAGAATGTAACACGATTTGATTGGTTGGATTCCGGAATTGTAGGTGATTACATGCTGTACTTTGGGGTCGTGTATTCTGTAGAAGTTCACTATCTAGCCGTAAATATTAAATATATGAGACGATCTTAATCACTTTACCACGCGCGTCCTTTACGCGCAATTTACGTAACAGGAATAGGCCTTCTGTGCATCTTCGTAGTGCCATTGGTAATGACCTGCACAAACTCGTATTCCCTTTCTATAACCTCCTCCTCTACATATAGATAGTCTACATCCCGTGTACGTTTGCGAAGTTGACGGAATAAACTATATCATTGTTTTATAATACAAAAGGCCTATGATCGTCATCATTGTGTTACGTATCTGGTACATATACTTCTGCCACTCTCACACTGTCATCATCATCGTGATAAACTTTGGCAACTTTTCCAATTAGCCATTGAGGCCTAGGCTGTTGTGAATCGATAATCAACACGACGTCTTCTATTTGTAACTTTCCACTTTTCTTGTAGCATTTTTGCCTTAACTGAAGACTTGGTAAGTATTCCTTCATAACACAAACTCGTATTCCCTTTATAGCCTTTTTTATGATTACCTAGACCTATGTTAAATTTATGAAGTCCAGATAATTTTGAAAGGTCCACTAATCAACTTCGTAAGATAGTATACAGTAATACATACTCCAAGCAATGAGATACACGCCATCGTGACCGGATTCAATATTTCAACATAAATTATGTCATCCAGGTAATTTCACACCAACAAAAAGCTCCAAAAACCCACTTAATATTTCTCAGTTAAATGTACAACTTAATTTGAACAATATAAGGGTATTTATTAATGTAATATTGCAGGCGCGGATCGAAGGGTGGGGGGGGGGGGCGCATTTCGGTTAAACCTGGATCCGCCCCTGTATTTAATTAGGTTTACGAGGCCAAGTTGTTATTCTAAATTTAAAAAAAACCCAAACTACTTTGCCCAATTATACTTGTTTTAATGACAGTATTCAATAATTGGGAGAATACTTTAAGAGGCGGACTTAATAAAAGAGGGTGAGATATGGTTTTTAAAGATGTGACGTTCCCTAACCCACCCCAACCCCCAATCCACATTACATCAAGCAATAAGATTTTTAGTGTGCAGGTATAGACTATTTTAAAGCAGCAATACATTTCTAAGATAACAATTAATATTGCGAAGAATAATAACACAATTAAGTGAGTTACCTGTCACTTTAACAACCCATCTATCGTCTACAACACAATTCGATGACGTCAAACGGCCATGGTATATTTTATTCTGATGAAGGCACGTCATGGCTCGTGCTATGTCGGTACAGAATGAAAATCTAAAAAGAAAAATATAAAAAAAAACTGATATTAAAGACGAAAAGATTTTGTAAGAGACTCATACATCTGCAAAACCGCGACAGTTGCGAGATATGCAATTTAAAATCAGGCTCCGGAACAATAGTTTATATTGTAGAAGTAGACGATCCAGGTTATAAAAAAAAAATCAATGTCCATTTAATATAGATCGGAGAAATTATGGTAATTTTAAATGAGTAATAAAGAATTTTTGCGTCTGAAACACTCATATTCTCAATATATTTTTTTCAGAGCTTGAATTTAAGGGGTAAGCACGAAAAATACACCCATCATAGTCAGCTACATTAAATTTAATTCAAATCTGAAGTCTTTTGCATTAATTCCCGCTCAAATTTATCAATATTGCTGAACATTCTAGTCGAGTTTATTTCCGCTCAACTTTATCTACAGGTGTTGTTCTTCAAAGTAGGCCTATATGGTACATTACTGATAACATTTTCCTTCGTTCGTTACTTTGAAATTATATTCTACAGTTTGTTATAATTTCCCGCCCAAGGCGAAATAATTCTGACTAGTTTTATAAGCGGCATTAACCCGTCAAAAATAATAATTTAAGATGTGATTAAGGACGCAAGAAAAAATATAAAGACGGCTTACAAAAAGTCTTTATTATGTATTAATAGCAAAAAAAAAACAGTCACAGACAGATTTTATATAATGCCTTAGTGCTTTAGTGTACACAACCAATAGATCTAATTTTCATAGGTAAATGGCCTTCCAAAGTAAAATAGGATGTGTTCCTCTGGAATCTTTTAACTAAGATCGTGTTTTTATTTGATTAGGTTCAAGGAAAATTTGTTGTATATGTGATACACCTCAATTCATACAATAATAAACACATTATTGTTACATTTGTATTAGGCGTATGTCGTTAAATGTTGAATAACATTGATCATTATTTAATTATTTTTCTTAACATAATATTATGATAGATATTTTAAGTCGGTGTATACGGACTTATAATAAATGGCAAAACATTAACCTTATATACACACTTTTAAAATAAAAAAAAAACTCAATAAAAGTCATTTTAAGTTTGTTTAGACCTACAATACGGTACATTAACTTTCAGGTTTGATGTCATTACAACGTAAAACCAAATATGTTCATATTATATGTTTCATCTCAACAGTAAGATCAAGTTTGGATTTAAATTATATCCGCAAACCAACATTTGTTGTCTAGATGTGTTACATCTGCAAACATCAGTTTGAATTTAGCTCACTAAATAGCCTCGGGTTAGCACACAAAACAATCTACACAGCATTAACAATACTGTAAATCCCTAAATATTCGCGAATCTTTAGTTTTCGCGTAAACCAAAACTAAATTGTGTAAATTTGCGTAAAATGTTTGTGATTAAATTTATAGAGAGGTTTCGCAACGTTACGTCACGACAACGGAAATAGATACGTCACACTTTCATGTTTTTTCACGTGGATAAAATTTGTTTAAACAAGTCGATCCGACAATAAGACGTAGAAAGCTGCGCACAGTAGATGTAGCTGGTCAGTGTCAACCGTTTGTGCACTGCACGCCATCTCTTTTATTTAGCAAAAAAAAAAAACGGGCTAGTATTCCTATTCCACAACCGCCTAACAAGGCGATTGAAGATTAGAGTGCGGCTACTGATCTATACAAGCAAGATCTGTGATCGAATGAATCGGTTCTGTATCGTGCTGGCTTTTATACTATTATCATCATCTACTATGCAAATTTCAAATTTCTGTGACTACGCCTGAGGCGAAAGTCACCGAGTGTAGTAGCCTGAGGCGTTATTCGCAATTTGCATAACTTCAGAAATGAAAAATAATATATTGTATACAGTGTAAATAAAGAAGTAAGCATTTAAAAATGTATGTATGGTGTTAATGTATTACCAATTTATGATTAATTAATTGTTTCATGTCGCGAAGATATTTTAAGTGACACCCATACAATGCTGGTTATCAGAAATAATCTATGGAAAGAAAAAAAAACCCAAATAGCCACGTGCGTGACAAGACCAACAGACAGACAGACAGACAGACATACATTTTTGAAAAGCTGTTTATAGAGACGCTTTTCGCGTCTAAAAATATATCCACAGATACGAATAATTAATGATCTTCGTATTTCTATCAACTTTAACAGAAATTTAACGGTGTTCAACCAAACCGTTACAAGAATTTTATGACGTATCCGTTTTCGTTAACGTATTTTGTAAAGTTGCAAAAGCTCTTTATTATCACAGCGAAGCGAAATTCTGCGACAATTTTCGGCGTGCGTCCACCACACCACGGCATCATGCATCATGATGTGATATTTTGTTTTCTGATCGATCCGAAATCGGACCAGGTGTTTTGTTAAATAATACAACAGCTATGATGTAGTTATCGTACCTAAATGAAAGAGTTATTTACGTTCAATATATTACGCACATTCTCAATTTGTTTTCGAACGGCCAAAATGATCATTCCTGATGATGACATGATGTCGAAATACTGAATCCTGTCACGATGGCGTGTATCTCATTGCTTGGAGTATGCATTATACTTTCTTACTTGAAGTTGACCTTGCGGGCCAAAATGATCGTTGTAGAGTTTATTGAAATCGGGAAAATAAACGGACCGCGAAAATAAAAGGTTTCACAATAATTGATAAAGAAAACATTAAACTATTGCTGACGTTATTTACCTGAAGCCCCAATTTAGTGGAATGTCTTCATTTAATAGAACGTCTTGCACGCTGCCTTTCGGACAATACTCTGTCAGGATGGCTACATTTGGTACTTCAATACAAGCGCCAATAAATTTGCATAAATTAACATGCTGAATATCTCTGAAAAAAAACAACAAAAGTTTATATTGTTAAAAAATGATTATTTCTGTCTTTGTCTAATAGGTATGAATATGTGGCTATTTTTAAAAATCTTAAGAATGTAAACAAATTCAATTTCGTAGTAGTTACAATAAATGCAATTAAAGAAATATAAAGATTCCAGATTTTTATTGCTACTGAATTCAGCTTTGGGCTATTACCCGCTCAAAATTACAACAGAAATACTATACATGACAAAATACAATACATAGTATATAAGTTGTAAATGTGAAGGGGGAGGGTTAATGATTAAATAGAGCAAGTTTTATGTCTAACGGAAACTTTAGAAAGGTCAAGAGTAAGGTCATAAGATAGTTGAAGGGCATATGGTAAATGGGGGATTTGAAACGGGCAGTGCGAACAGGGATATGAAGAAAGTACGAACTGCGGCCACGACAGACAAACGAACAGGTGCGACGTAGGGAGACTGGAGTGCAAAGGGTGGTCAATAGTATGGGCGAATTTGGAAATAGTGGAGAGCAAAATTGAATAAGAACAATAGTAATAGTAGTAAATTTAACTTTGAGTTTACACACGACATTAAGTGCACACCTGGCCACTTGAATGAAGGATGAGATCTATGACAAGTATCATTAAGAGATGATGTTGGGTAGTAAGAAAAAGGCGGGTGTGTCCATATCGAAACCAGTATATCAGGATCGGAGGACCACCAGGCTAATTAGGCCTACTGAATTATGCCTATTTATTAAAATTTTAATTTTGGATAGAAACATTAGTAGCTAGAGTAGGCCAAAGCAATAAAATGACTAAAACTAGAAGAACTCGGAGAGTGCAAACCTCCACCAAGCGACCAAAATTCTCGCGAATGCAGATTTAACTGTTCACAATTTCTGTACACACGGTCCTTTTTGCCGATTTTGGACTGGAAGGTAGGAGTGGTAACCACCAAGGTACAGTACCGATTGGTTCTTGTACAATATAGATAACCACAAAATATTATAGTATTATCCCTTTGGACAATTCGTTTTAAGGTGGATTGGAACTCATGTTTACCACAAAGATACTGTACAGCGGCGATTGGTTGATTTACATTAAGAATAACCATTCTATCGCGATCTGGCCAATTATTTTCTTCTATGAAAAATCAGTGAATCGGGATCCACACTACAGATCCTACACTGGATAACATATGTTTTCCCGAAGCCTCCACAGGCGCATGTAACCACGAATCTTCGCCAACATTTAATCATTTATTCCTTTTGTTATTTTCGAACGTCCCTAAACATTTCGTCAGATTCTGTCAATTTTTTTTTAAGTTATGCTGCGAACAAACAAACACACACGCCAAACACTCACACACCCACCAACAAGAATGAAAACATAACCTCTCCAACTTTGTTGGCGGGGGTAATAAGCTTCTCACTTGCAAAGCTACCACTCATAACAGACTAAACATTAACGTATCATTAAAAATGAGCTTCGGCTTCTTCTTAATACTATCGTAATAACCGCGTACGAAGAGAGGTGTATTATTCTTGTTTTTTTTTAAATTAATCAAATGGGTCCTTATGAAGCCGTAACCGTTATTTTCAGTTATATTGTTGTGGTAAATTGATTAAATTTTAGAACGATTCAATTCTCTTTAAGGACCGCTAATAAATACAAGGAAATAAGCAACCCTAACTTTTTTCGACCGCCACAAAACAAAAAACATCTGGTTATTTAATCAGACTGGTAGTCCCAGAAATCTTACCCAGAGCTACAAGACAGATATAATTTTTATATTTCTTAATGTCGCTTATCTCAGATGTATTCAATATCACACAAACAAATTGAACCAAAATTGGTTGAACAATCAACCAAATTGTTTCCTTTCACGAAATTAAAAGCACTTACCTTACTGCTTTTACTTCTTTCCTAACGGCTTTTGTTAGTTGAAAAACTGTTTTGGCAATTCGCTTCAAAGCTAATGTCTGTCCATTACTACAAAAAAAAAATAGTTTCCAGTATTTCAACAATTAATCCGAGAAATAATTAACGAAACTAAAGATGAATATAAAAAAGCAGTTCATGGGAGTATTTAAATCTAACATCCTAATTTGCTACAGTGTGGATTTATAAAGATATTACGTTATTATAATATTAAATCATTTTCACTCAAAAGTACAATGTCTCCATTATGATATAGCGGATAATAACATGTAAAATGATAGTCTTGAAGAGAACGTGCATTAACACAATATTATAACAAAATATAGAATCTAATAATAATTAGTTAATTATAAATCGATTATGAAATACCAAGTGATGTAACATGAACCAGAGTATAAACATAAGGAGCTTTGTTGGTCAAGTTAAGATTGATGAAGGTGGCGAGATGATTATATTAGAAGGAATACCGTAATCATTTAGTGATATCACGACAATATTCGGGTATACAGAAAAACGCATCAAAACGATGCAAAATTGACGATTGCCGCGTGGCATAGTAGCGTCTACAGTTTGTTCCTACGATACACGCCGTTTTCTACACGTGGATAACAGTTTGTGTCTTCTTGTGATGTCACTGACGCCCTTACGACAGTGGCGGCGCCCCGACGGAGAGCCTCTAGCTTCTCCACCCTTGCGCCGTCACTGCTTTAGGAGTCATCTCTACCAGCAGGCCTGTAGACAATCTAAATATATTTCGTCTACAGTATTCTTCTCTTCATCTTTTTAGCTCTCATATGTTTTGTTTCATCATCGTCATCACCATCTTATATCTTAACTTTGCTTCTTCCACAAGATAATTTCCTTTCTATACTTCCTTCAGTAATAGTTTTTATCAAAATCCCATCTCTTCTAAAATCCTATTCATTTCCTCTTTCTTTTTCTTTATTGTACCTAAATGTCCTATTCCCATTTATTCTTTCTAATGTATACATTTGATATTGAATTGTCCCATTAATGTTCTCAATCTTTCGTTATGTACATTATTTCAAAGGCTTCTGGCCTATTTATTCCATTACTTCACATTTTGTAGATTTCATACCTATGCTATAGTATAGTAATGATTTGATGATATTTCTCTTTATTTGTTTATTCCATTTGAAATAATCTCTCTTATTAAAGGCATGTTTTGCAATTCTAATTGTAGTTTGTATTTCCATATCAAAATTATCATTATCAAGGAACCTAAATACATGCATGTTGAAATAATGTAAAAACCAGATACTATTAAAGTATTATAGAAACTTCAATATGTAGCTAAATTAGTTGAAAAAAAACAAAGTGGTGTGACAGCAGTGTATAGAACATATCAAGAGGGCTTTGTTAGGCGAATTAAAAACTGATAAAGGTGACGATATACCATATACCAAAATGTTTAGCAAGTCTAGGCTGTAAATCAATAAATGTGTGAAGTAATATAGCACAACGGTACTAATAACATCATTAACATAATACAATAGCACAAAATGAAATCTTACAATATCTAGCTGATAAGGCAATTGTAAAACGATTACAAGTGAACAGGTGCTGCAATATGGATAGCAGTAGGAAACATTAAAGACGATTTTGTCGGAAGAGTTAAAGACAGATGATAGTTACAACACAGTTGAGACTGAAGTGTTTAGAAAGACTAGGTTTTGTCTAGAAACATTAAAGAAGAAAATACTTTGTCATGCGAGTTAAAATACTAGACTTGTCATAAATCTGTATTTATATTTTAAGTGTTGACTGAAGTGCACCCCAATGGATGAGGTTTTTTCGTTGTTTTGTAGTGCCAAACATCATCCTAACATTAGCAAGGTATGAAAATCTACCTGCTATGAAACACATTTGGTGAATTGTTCGATTTATTTATGAATATAATCGAATCGCCATCATGCACCAATACTAGAGAAAGACAACTGGCGATTACTACAAAGTTGAGATTGAAGAATTTAGAATGACTATTACAATATTTCAATGGAGGTTTTAGATGTTGTAGCATTTTTTTATAGGTTTTGGTAAGAGTGAAGACAGATTTCCGATGTAGAATCTAAGGCACTGTACAGGAAAACGTTGGCAGTGTCACTAGGAAGGGGAGAAACAATTACACTTAACTGCAAAATAGAATGGAAGGAAAGTAAAGAAAGACAAAGTATCAAATTACTGCGGATGATGGCGTGGCCAGATGTTGTCAGCAACATGTGTTCTGGGCTGCGACGGATCAACATCCACCTCTGAGACATTATTAAGTCAACACCATGAATGGCTAGACGCCGAGACAATGTTTCTAAGGCTGTGTTTCCGCAGGAAAAAAATTATCCGATAAATTATCTCGATAAAAATTATCCGATAAAAGTGCTGCAGAAACGGGTGTTTAACCTATTTTGATGTAATAAAATTATCCGATAATTA
>JAOTQE010081902.1:0-15613 GCA_025631205.1 Nesometra sesokonis
CCCTGTGAAATGTCTGTGGGGGGTGGGTGGGCTTAAAAATAAATGTCGCCTCCCAAAACCAACCACCCATCCATTTTATTCAATTGGTGAACAGTTTGAGAGTCAAGGTTACTTAATTTTGAAACTATAAAACAATCTGGTTTAGGCCAGACTTTTTTTTATAACTTGTTTCGTGAACTTTTTTTTTATTTACTTTGTAGAGAGGAGGGCGGAATGAAAATAAAAATAAACTTTTATTTTCTTCATTAGCAAAAAAAAAATTTCCAGCGGAATCAAAGTGGAGGATAAAAAAAAAATTATTAAAAATATAAGTTTATTTTTGGTAACAAATACTGTTATTCAACTCTACTTTTTATCAATTTGGAACTTAATGAATTTCTGAAAAAGAGCTCGTGTAAGTGTCTAGAGGCCTTTTGAGGTAAATATTAGGAACCAGACTTTGGCGCAGTTCAAGGTTTCTGAACAAACCTGGATCTTCGGCAATAGGGAAAAATATACATGTTGTTAAAATATTTCATAATTGTTCATAATTGGAAGGTGGGATAAAAATAAAAAAATTATAAAAAAAAATTATTTTATTATTTTGTTAATTTTTGAAAGTGGAGGGTGTGCTAACAAGCCAAAAATAAAATTTTATTTATATTTTAAATTTGAATTTTCGCCGTCGGCGGGTTTGCGAAACAAAGTATAAAAAAAGTCTGGCCTTAGTGTTAGCATGGAGGAAATGGTGTTAGATTCCTGGGTGGCTGGTTTTGGGTGAGATGATGGCATAATGATTATGGTACAGTTGTTCTAAAATATGGTCTGCCAAAGTTGTAATGTTGGACAACATTACATTCATGTGTATTACCAACTCCCATAGTCCTTGTGGTTTTAAAGATAACATTTTAATATATGCTGTGGAATCAATGTACTGAAAGGCTGTTAATAAAGAAGTCTTATTGCACTTACATTCTTATTACTACAAATGAATCTAAATGAATAGCAAGAATTGGTAAACCACAGTGAGTAGAAACATGCCCAAAAATACTGCCCTCAATAGTGTAATATTGCATGTGAAACAGTAGCCCTCTGAAAACTGCCCACCTTTTGTACCCAGAGACGAGTGTACCTATGTGTATGTTGTTTTCATGATTTTGGGACTTTAAAGAAAAAGGTCCGGTTTAGCATGAAATTTGCTCGGTTTTGGGAGGGTTGACTGTAATCTAGAGTAGGTACTGAAATAATGTTTTAATTGTAAACAGTCTAATAAATAATTATTCTACTTGTTGTATGCATAGAGTTAAGTATAATGACTAGAGACTTATCTACTATTCAGCCATTGTATAATTTTTGTGCTGATGTAGAGAATTGAATTATGGAAAAGGGTCATGCATTCATTTTCTGAGATAATATTTTTCTCCCTTTAGGATGTCTATGAACCTATAATCAAAGACATTCTTAGTGCACCAAAATCTGTTTTACACCGCTATGGCATCCTTACAAATGATTTTATTATATCTCTAGTACATATATTTAACTCTAATTACTGTAGTTAAATAAATGTACTAGAGTACTAGTTCTATTTCGTCTCTAGTACATGCATTTAACTCTATGTCTTTATCTATTGATGTGAAGCCAGAGGAAAACAAACCATGCCAAAGTTAGTGCTAAATTATTTTGTGGAAGTCCAAGTTATTTTTATGTAGTAATTTGCTACATATAATTGTATATGCTAACTGTATGAAATTTTGAAGAAATATTTCATGATTAATATCATGAATAAATTGTAAAGTTTGATTTGACTTGAAATTGGAATTAGTTCTTAGATGGAATAGACAGGCTAGAAGATTAGGCAATTAACAATAACATATATTTTTAAATTTTAGCCGAGTGGCTGTCCTTGTTAATAGCATTTTTTGAAGACTATTTTATCAACACATGAATTTAATATCATGTGTACATAATTTATTGGAAGTAATAAATGCAAGGCCTCTCCATTTTATGAGTCCCATGAATGTAAAATAATTTTTAATGCAATCTCCTTGTATTTTTTATAAACAAAAAAATTAGATCAAAATATAATTAACTATCCCAAAACTTATCCACCTATAAACCATTTATTTTGTTCGGTTTTCTGAAAAGGGCTGTTTTGGGAGTTAACCAACAAATATTTTAACTTTTTTAAGCGAGTTATGAAATCAAACTAATTATTATGCTCAGTCATTGTAATTTATCAAAGTAGAATTAACAAAATAAATAAATTAAATTTCAATCAAATCTCAAGAATATGACTTAAGCTCAATCCATCAAATTTTCTTTGACAAACAACTTTGATAAACCCATATATGGTAATGATATATCCATGTATGGTTGTGGTATGATATCATCATGACTATATATAGGCATGTCAAAGTTTTTTGTCAAAGAAAATTTGATAGTCTGGACTGAGCTTTATTTTGTGGTGAGGCCGTACTGTGATTGATAAGACGTTTTATACCCGTGGTGAATTCAGAAATTGGGGTTAAAGGGAGGTTAGAGGGAAGGAGGGTGAATTTTTGTGTCTGTGTATCCCAACCCTTGTTATTTACCTATTAATAAAAACATTGTAGGCTTATTTTAAACACAACCTATGATCAGGTAATAAATTAATTTTTCTTAATATCTCATAAATTCTTTATCTTTATTAATTCAAATACCAGCAACTACCTGATAAGATAATTTATATTATTTTAAGATGTTTTTCTGTTTACATGTACCAAAAAGTAAAAAAAGAAAACTTCAAAATGCTGAATCAAATGATGGGTGTCTTAGGACATATAAAAAAACATTACAATGTACAAGACGTTATTTAATTAGAATATGCATTGTGCATGTTGTATGTTGTCATTAAGCAAATCAAAAATATATAAAACTTTCTTATAAGGGGTGTATCTAACAGGATGGAAGATAACAAAATGTTTTAAAATTAGAATAATTTAATCAATGATTATGATGTTGACTAAAACATGACTATATATGGCATTAGCTCATCTTTATTTTTTTAATTGCATAAGGCTAGTTACTGTTATTAAATTATGTAGTGTAGTAGTTTTAAAATGGATTTCCTCAAGTTATTAAACGAAGATAAATATTTATAAAATATAATGACTGCATTCTTTTTTGAAATGTGATGTTTGAAGAAAGATTACCACTAAATATAAAGATTGTGGTACAACACATGTGGTGGTCTGGAAAAAACTGTTTAGGTTCTGGGCATTTTCAATCAATTTAGTCATTCTCAGGAGTGGGTGTGATTTTTACTACTGTGGAAAATTTAAATACCAATTTTTGATTTTCCTACCATGATACAAATTCTGTGATGAGACCTCGCATATAATATATACAAATAACTCAATTTTTGATTTTTCTACCATAGGTCTCATTATGTTGATCAGAACATCGAAAGGCTCAACAATCTTTTCAGAGCCATGCATGTGATGTACCATAAACTATATTTGTTGATATTTCACCTTTAAACCTTCAAAAAGATCACTATATTAATAAAAATGCTTAGTGTAAATTATAAGTATTCAGCTTTACATTAAGAGGTCTTCCATCCTGTTGCCTACATCACTGCTCTGAGAACCAAGACAGTGCTTGTTAATTCCCATAATTTAACATCAATCAAAAGTTGTATCAACTTTAGATTATGTACAGGTTAATTAGATTTTGTCCATTTCTGGACCCCTATTCTGTCAAAACATTTTCAATAAATTTAAGTAGGATTGTTTTCATATTTTCTTGGTTAAATCTTTTTAAATCTTATACTTCGAAAACTTAACTGGAGTATCAGGGTCATGTTAGGGACCATGTTAAAATAATTTACTGCAGTTACTGCAGCAATCTATTGCTGTAAAGTCTACTGCGGTTACTGTAGTAATCCATTTCCATTATTTATTTTGTGACTGAATTGATATACGGGCGGCAGAACGTTTTTGAACAGCTGCCCCAGCCCGGTTAGACTTTGAGCAAAAAAAACAAAACGTTATTGCCTCTAAATTTGTGCTTTCCTAGTCCCTAAAGGTGGTTTTCAGGGCTGCAATACCATATTCACTTGTATTGTGAATTGTGAATTTTTTAGTTGGAATGACATTTCGGGGGGAATGCGTCCCCCATCCCCCTCTTCCGCCGCCCATGCACTTATCTCTGCATGCTTTTTCAGTAATGCATCATCACTTTGATCATCCAGTTGACAGCATGAAACTGTTATTCTTTTGAGATCTTTAAATACAGCTTATTTTTAATCATATGAACTGATGACAATGTAAATGCAAATTTTATTTAGAGCTTATCAGTATTCTGTGTTGGTCAATACAGAGCATACTTGAAAATTATATATTTACATGATGCATAATTAAGAGTGAGCTTTCCTGGAGACAAGAATCATCCGTGCTTCACCTCCTTCCAATGTCACCTCTACAAAATAGAGATGAAGCACGGGCGAATCGAAGCAGCGGAGCAAAATAAAAAACCTACACTGGTATAAAGTGAAAATGGACTGCTATTAATGTGGACAAAATTGTGGTCTTTAAGAATTTTAACTAAAAGGGAAAGGGTGGTTAGAGGTGGTCTCCTTTATTAATAAAATATTGAGTCTGGAATAAGTTAACCCCAAGAGCCTCACTGGCTTACACATGATATTATTTTAGTCTTCAAAATTTTATGCAAATGATGGTACTTATAGATTATGTTGAATCATGGGTAGGGCTTTGAAGGATGATACATATCTATAGTATAGCTGCTTTTACTTTTTTAGTGTAAATTAATGTTTTTAACAATTTTTGGGCAGTTTTATTCATTAGCCTAAATTAATGACTAAAATTGCAGGTTACGAAAGTAAATAAAATGTAAACATTTTCTTTTCAAATGGATTTGTGTTCTTGTTTTCCTTGCGTTGTGAGTACTGTCAGCTTTCTAGAATACCAGAGCTACCAAATTTCACGCATTCTGCGTGAGACTTGCGCATTTAGATCTTACGATCTCATGCATGGCACCCATTTTTCTCAAATGATTAAAGTGATAGTTAAAAATTAAAAGCTAATTATTGAAAAATCTCCCAACCATGGGACACTCCCTCCAAAACTGTCCTCCGCTTGGTCACTTCGGTTCCTCGCTCAAGCGTCATGACCCCGAGTCATAAAAATCTCACTCATATTTTTTTTTTTAACTCTGGAATACTGAATTTCACAAATAAAGAAACGTAAACATAAGGTGTCTTGACAGGGTAAAAACTAGTTCGTGACTTCCAGATTTTGCTAGAAATTCAAACATGTTTGAATTGATTGCTCCATGCTTTGCGAAGACAAGACATCTCAGTGATGTTTCAGTTTTTTACATTGAATTTTATTGCCTTACTAAAATTAGGCCTACTTAAAATATTTATAACACTGGTTATACTTTTTCCCACTTTTTTAGGCTGTACTTAGTGTACTTCAAATATGTATACCATAGATATTTTAAGGTCATTGGGGAATTTAGTATAGAATCAGGCTGTTAGCAACAGTATGCACTCTCAAAATGCCCTCTAGTTCCTTTTTTAAGTTTTATAATAATAATATTTAGACATTTATATTCCGCCAATTCGAATTCAAATCGAATCGACAAAGGCGCAGTGGACTAGATGTTGCACAGTCAATAACTTGCTACTCCCCTAGGGTCACGTCATATCCTTTGCAGCTACTATATTAGTGCACATCCTTCTGTGTATATCAGGCATGTGTATGGACCAGTACACTGGGGTAACCCCCTACTCGTCTCAAAAGATGTACTGGGTTCTTTATAGTGCACATGAGTCGTATGAGTACACTGGGCCTATGGTTTATAGTCCTTATCCGAGAAGACTTGTTCCACCACCAGAACCATGGTGCAAGTGGGCCTCGAACTCGTGCTGTTATTTATGCATGGTTCACGGTTTCCCTGCTTTAGCCGCTCAGCCATACAACTCAAAGTGCATTTTGTTGTAATTATAGACTTGTAAAGTTCATTGTTAAATCGAATTGTGAATAGACACCATTAACTAAATGACATAATGATTAACATACCATATTTGGATTATTAGGCCGGTGAGTCAACCAATCATAGTTCACATGTTTTTACGGTAAATGTGGTCTGGAGGAACGAAAACAAAAAAAATTAAGCTAAGCCTAGTGTTTTCTGAGGTGATGCTGACAATTCAATTTTAGCTGTACTGTGTTTAATTAGAATATTGCAATGATGGATGACAGCTGCTTGACAACCACAAACTATTTTGAGGTAGGGAGTTGGATTAGTGGGACAGCCCACATCACAAAATCTCTTGTAAATTGTCAAACATGCATATGTTTAATTATTCAACTTTTATTTGAGTGGGTTAGCCAATAACATGCAACTGAAATGAAGCTACTTGATAAAGCTATGCCCTTAAAATCGTGGTGAAAACCATGTGCCGTATTAGCCACAACGGTGGTTTGAACATATGTACTGGTATGACAATCCATCTACTATGGGGCACATTTGGTGCCAAATGATAACAATAACTATAAAAATAAGTATTTTCTTGATATGGCACCCTATAATCAAATCTCAGAATACTCAAATACATAAGAGGGTTAAAATAATTTTGAATTGAAAATATATTCTTTCAAGCGGTTTTTAAATAGAGTATATCAACTGACACCACTTATAAACATTGGAAGCTGATTCCATGCCAGGGCACTGGCAGAGAAAGACAATTTTGTTTACACAAATACTAAACCAAATCGAAATCTTGAACAAAACTAGAGCAGAGCATGTGCTGTTTGAACCCATGCTTACGGAAACAGTGCATGTGACATCAAGTCAATGATGATGTCAGAAGTGTAAGTCAGAAATTTGTGATAAACATCTGAAGGCATTTATGATATGAGGTTTAATAATAACATTCCTTCTTCTAAGTTTCCAATCTCTTGTTTAATATCTTCAGCAAGGACTACAGTGCTCTGTTCATTATTATCATCATCATCTTCCAAAACACATAGTAATGTATCATTCTCATAGGTAGGAAAGAAGTACCTGTAAAGAAAAAAAAAACAAAACATAACTAGAAGCACAAACCTCCACCAAACAACCAAAATTCTTGCGAATGCAGCTTTTACCATTTACAATTATTGTACATACTGTCCACTTTTTGCGAATTTTAGACTAAAGGCAGGAGTGTTAACTACTAAAGTGCACCACAAAAAATGAGAGTATTATTCCTTTTGACAATTTGGTAAAAGGTGGATTTCAGGCCTAACTTTGACAATCCAAATCGATAATTTTTTTTATATCAAGATTAATGTCGAAAGTGACCCTTTTTCTGTCGACCGTTGTGAAAATCATTTTTCAAAATTTACGATTGAAAACACCATTTGAAATCGCTGTTTTTAAATTTACGATCAACAGAAAAACAGACTTAAGATTAAGTTCCAGCCATAAGGCTTGGGACAGCTGAGTGAACTGAAAGGAACCTCAACAAAATTGAACTCTGGTTGAAAAAGAATACATTATGCCACCCAGCCCTCCATTAAGTAATGTTAGGTTATCACACCAAGTGATGTCCAGAACTGTTAACACCTCATTATCCTGCAGAGAATCCAAGGAAACCTTCACAACAAATAGCCTATTAACCAATAAAGAAACTGAAAGGTTTAAGGTGTAAAACTTTAAACTAATCCAAATAAATATACTGAGATAACCCAGAATTAATTTTATGGAGGGCCTGGTTGGTCAAATACACTTACTGTGGTTGGTCCCATACTTTGCGGTCTGGCATCTCTGATATATGTTTCTCTTTCTTCATGTGTGCATACAGTTCACCTTCAGCAGGGAATTTTTCTTGACAAATAAAACAGCTACGCCGATGCATTTCCCGACGAATGAAATTGATTAATTTAATTTGGTGATAAAAGTTTAAATCTATCAGAAATTAAAATATTAATCAATAATTCAAAAAGTAGAAACTATTATCAACATAATTATTAATTATATATTTAATACAGTATAAGATAAGTATAGCTTTACAACATATACTTCATAGGGAGTAGTAAGTTATACTGTAGTTAATTCATTTTTTTATATTATCTTTAGGGTACATCCTATATCTTAAAGCAAAAATACGCTTGTTTATGTATAAATTTGCTCATCTTTTTAAACATTTAGACATCATTATACGCATAATGGATAAGAATAATGAATAATAAATTAAATTGAATTGGAATTAAAATTGAAAATACGTTTACTTCATTCATAAAGGATATCAACTTGCGTTTAATTGAATTCAAAAGACAATATTTCCTGAGACTTATGGAGTGTACTTGATCTTTTCATTTACAAATTTCTCATTTACAAACCTATTTTAAAAACACTATTCAGACAATTATGTCGTAAAAATGATGGCTAATTGTATGGCTGAGCGGTTAAGGAAGGGGAACTGTGAACCATGCATAAACAACAGCACGGGTTCGAGGCCCGCTCGCACCATGGTTCTGGTAGTGGAACAAGTCTTCTCGGTTAAGTACTATAAACCGTAGGCCCAATGTACACAAACAGCACATGTGCACTTTAAAGAACCAGGTACTTTCGAGATGAGTAGGGGATTACCCCGGTGTATTGGACAGCTGAAGTAGCGCAAGTACAACTCAGTACTGGCTGCATGACATGACGTGATCCTTAGTAGAAAGTCATACTGTAAGAATGTATAACATCTGGTCCACAGTGCCATGAGCATCTTCTAGATGGATACTGGTGCATATATAAATGTACACCATTATTATGTAATCATCCAATAATTTATTGATAATTTGATTTTGCATATTCCTTAATTCAAACAAAATATTACAACAATACCAAGATAACAAAAATAAACACAAATAAGTGTTTTCCAAGCTTTGCTTTATCAGTTTTCATGAACCTTCTTATTTACAAACATTCTCGTTTACAAACACCTTCCTAACTGAGGGGTGCGCAGATGAGAAGGTTGACGGAACTATGCTCAAATAATCCTGACATGAGACATGATTCAACCCAGGACCTTGTGATTGGAAGATGGGCGCTTTGCTACAGGACCACTTATGCAGTACATTTTTATTCCAAATTTTGTATAAAGTAGTACTTATAGATTAACCTATTCACTGCCACCACATTTTTTAAAGGCATTCTTCAGACTAAACAGTGGGTGCCATAACATTTTAATCACCTTGGTAACTAGAAAGAATAATATTTACACGCCCGAACAATAGAGGGTGCAATTATTTGTTTACATCTCTTGGCTAGTAAGCAATATCATAGTTTCCATTTCTTCAACCATATTGTAGGTGCCGACATACAATGTAATCCAAGCAGGATAAGAGTATATTCATTCCCATTGCCTTCAGCAACACTCAGCGGCCAAATATATTCATTATCAGCAGCTAACATGTTAATATTGATCTTAATAGCATAAAATTAAAAGGTGATTTGAGATGGCCATACTATACCTAATGTCTTCTTGATAAGATCCAGGTCAAATGTGTGAACTTCAGTCATGTGACTGAGCATGACTGACATTTCAGAGGAGTTGTAAGAGCAAAACAAACAGACAATGTTAGAAGTTGCATCTTCATCCCAGTCTTCCCAGTTACTGTTGAAAAGATTGGATTGAAATATTTCAGTGAGATATATCAAGGATAACACATTGTGATAAGTCTGGACACTTGGTTCCAATGGGTCCTTGTGGTGGTGCTCAGTGGCTGCACCAGGATTTCCCCTACAACAGGGCAATACCCCAGACTGGGAAGACACCCCCAACAGGAAGGGCAAGGTTCAGGTGGGCATGTTCTAAGTTGTCAATTTTACAAGCAAAAAAAAAAATGGTATTTGCCTTATTTATTGCACGTACATTTTAGGGCATGTGGGGTATATTGTGGGCTCGGCTGGATCTTGACAATACCTTTCATGGCAAATTCTCTCCCATATTTCCATTTTTTCTACTCTACTCTGCGTCATTGGACTTAATCCGTGTGAGGTCTATCTTTTCCAGTCTGCCAATTGCTACCCTTTCCAAGTAGTAGTAATTACAACATTTATTATGATAATATTTTAACATTAATTTTGTCATCATCAGGAATGATTCCTCAATTTTACTTTGTATTATTGGATTCAATATGTGCATTGTCTCAGTCATTTTCTAACATCATTAAAATAATGATAATAATGATAATTTTAATGGTGATGATGATAACAATAATAATAATAATAATAATTATAATAATGGTGTTAATAATAGTAATAATATTAATAGTAGTACATAATTATTATATCTCTCAACCTGCTTTTTAATTTTATGTATTGTACCTGTCACTTTTATTGTTTATGTTGTCTTTAACGTAATTATTACTTTTAATGTTGTTATTCATACTATATTTATATGTTAAATTTTGTATAGAAACTGCATTCTTACTGTTCAACTTCAATTTGTTTTATTCAAAATGCAATAAAGATTTATTGTATTGTATCGTATCTACTTCAAATTCTTAAGAATTTGCAATTTATTTCACAGCATTCATAATATTATATTTCAACATTTATTTTATCATCATCAGTAATGATTTATTAATTTTACTTACTCTGTATCATTGGATTCACTTTCTGCAAGATCCTTATCATCTTCTGCCATCACGGTTTCCCAATTTTTACCCATTTCTAAGTAATTTATTACATAATATTTATCATATTCCTTATTTTTTGGATTTATTTTTTTATGTTGTTTCTTTCTCATGTGATCTTTTAACGTTGTCCAATCACGAAAAGTTCTCTCACAATATAAGCACTGTAATCTGAAAAAGACAAATAGAATTATAGTTAATTAGGTTATGATTAATATGTGGCAGAGCCATGCCAAATGAGACATAAGTCGGAAAATTGAAAATTGAGTTTTTTATGGATTATGAAAACTACACATTATTATCCCTAACATGCAAAAAAAAAATAAGTTTCATACGATGTTTCCTTGCGAAGTTGAGAACAGTCAAAGTTTGTACATTTACAATGTAAGTTTTGGAAAAACTGCTTTTGAAAATTGTTTATACATTGACTAAGCAAGGTCATTCTAAATTGCATTTTGTAAACATTTTTTGATCATATATCTGAAAATGGTTAAGGTAGAATGAAAGTTGAATGTATGAACTGTATATTTTTTAAATAAAATAAGATTTGAAAAAAATTGACCATTTTTAAATTACTGCCTATTGTGGAAAACTAGCATTTGCGACTTATGTCTCATTTGGTTTGGCTCTGTCACATATAAGAAAAAGCTAATAGAAAATGAACAGAGGCTTGAACAATAATAGTCAACTGAACTCTCCCTAAAATGACTCCCAGAAAACTGAATTTTATGCTAAAAAGTTATGTAGGCCTAGTCTAGACCAAGCCTAAATTTACATAGTTTGGATGCTATATTTTCGTAGGTCTTGTCCTAGATGCAATTTTTTTTTCAAATAGTATGCCGTATTTTTTATCTCTTAAATTGTAGGGACCATGTCAAAATTATTCTACTGAAATTACTGCAGTAATCTATTACTATTAAGTCTACTGCAGTTACTGCAGTAATCCAATGCCCTTCATTATTTCAGTCAGACAGTCTTCTAATCGTTGGCCGACAGTTTTTTTAGTTGTTCTTCAACAGGGAAATCACTAAAAAAAACGTTGACCGATGAGTAGAAATCTATCATCGCGTCTGGAAACCACACACACAGGGAGCGACAGTTTAGTCGTGCAATCGTCGTATAACCGTCATACAACCGTCACACGGCGCAGTAAGTGCATGACCTTAGGCGTGTCAAGCTAGTATGGGGTTAGCCAGGGTCTAGGGTCTATTTCTCATTGAATAAATGAATAGTTATAATATTGAGTGTCTACTTTTTAGGATACAGAAACATATTTTACTCAATATAGCAAAATATTGCACTAGCTTTTAATTTGTACTTTTTTTTTTACCAAGGCTAGCAGAATATTTCTTTGTATCCTACTCAAGACATACATTTTTATTATTATATTATTGTTTAGTATTCTTTATGTGGATATTAGAAAAATAAAGAAACTTACTTATCAAGTTTTTCTTGTAACTTTTCTAGAAATTCATTTACAAAAACTGAAACACAAAAGCCAAATATGAAAATGACATCATTTTTTTTATAACCAACGTTTAACAACATTACCATTATTTTGCAAGACCCTCCTACAGTGAACTTAGTTCCACTCAGAGGTAGAAGGTAAAAAATGAAATGAAATTTCGCCATGTAAGTCCGAACATTATGTATGCACTTTAAAGAAAATGACAGTTAAGTAAACACAAACTAGGCAAGCATTTTCCAGCCCAGGGAATTTAGCAGTATTATTCTCTCAAATTTCCTTGTACAAACCAAAACCACTGCTCCTGTCATTTAAAAAATAAAATTTATGAGATTTTAAGGCCTGTATTCACAATTTTTCAGCCTACCCAGTAAAAAGATTGAGTACAGGTAAATTTAAATCTGCGATGGTTGAGTGTGTCATCAGTGCACTATAACACTTAAGCCGGTCACTCACTGCGTTGTGCGATGGTCGTATGAAGATCACATGACTAAACCGTCGCTCCCTGTATGTGTGGTTGCCAGACGCGATGAGTCTTCTACTCGTCGGCCGACGGTCTTTTTTAATGAAAAGGAAATTCACTAAAAAACCCTCAGCTGATGAGTAGAAGACTGTCATCGGGTCTGGAAATCACAAACACGGGGAGCGAGAAGCAGTGAGAAGCAGTGAGTGCCCGATTTTATATTTGTATGTCATGCTACAGAAAATGGAGATGTTCTCCAACCTTATGAGCCCTTTTGTTCAGAAAGATTCACTTACCAATATTATCTGATCGACCAATAGCAAAGCTGTGATCCTTGGTTAAATGGTCTATTAGAGTTGACCTATTTCCTTCAAATTCTTCGCGGCAGAAGAGACAACGTCGTTTAAAGGTTACATCATCACGCTCCTCTTGCAGCTGGCGTAAGATGGAGTTAAGTCTTCTACGCTGCAGGAATTCTCGCAAGCCTTTGTCTTCCTTAAGTACGTCAGATAATAAGTAAAAGTCTTCCTGTTTATCTGAAGAATATTTATATAATTTATAATTATTTTACCAAAAACTTTCTTAGCGAAAAAACTTTAGTGAGCTATTTTTGTTGTATTGCACACTAAAACACAAACCAAGCATCTTTTTTCATAATGGAAAAGTAAAGAGTTAGAGTGCTTGAATGTTTCAAAGCATCTCTCACACTGAATGTCTGATGGGTTACCAACTAAGTTATCGATCAACAAAGTCTATAAAACAGATTATAAACCTTGAAAAATGAATGCATATATTCATCAAAACATCACCCAGCTGTGACACTTTTCTCCATAAACAAACTGACATTCCAATATTATCAAAATTCATAATTCCAATCCTAGTTATACATTGATATCAACTTCTTTAAAAATTACTTACAACTTACTCAACTTGATCATTAAAATATACAGATCTGCCAGATGGTGGGTATTGGGGTCCACAGGAACTATCCTACTACACACCACTGGAGAACTATTGGAGATATGAAGAGCCTAATACAATACCAAATTTCACCACCAAAGAGTATGTACCTACACGAAATTGCATGAGGATAATAAAATACAGTATACATTTCAATGTTTAGATTTCTTAAAAATTGTTAAAATATCTAGATAATTCATGTCGGTTTGTACGCCACTCAAATGTGTCTATAGTTGTCACACTGTTATTGAAAATTGTGAGTCAATCGAGTGGCAATTAGACCTAGAGCCTTTTTCAAAATCCATCTAGATCTCCCAACAATTTCTCAAGTAATTTTAACTAATGTATGTTTTGTTATTCTTAAAGATGTATTGTCACCTGAAAAATGACAAAAAATAGATTTCAAAATTAACTTGCTTATTTTAAAGAAATACATAAGTTATGGCCATGAAACTAGAAATTAGGGTATTTAAACAATATTTACCCATACTTTTTCATTGTTACATGCTAAAAAATAGCCGAAAACATCAAAAAGGCTGGAAGCCTCTTAAATTTTGGTCACACAAATTTCCAGTCCCAAGTTCATAAATTTGATGTTACTTTGATATGAGTAAGTTAATTTAAAAATTAATGTTGATTATTTTCTGATCATTTTCAAGTGACAATACATCTTTAATGCAATAGAAAACGAGCAACTGCTCACCAGGTTCGCGCTTCCACTGCAAATTTGGGGTGTAAAAGCGTTCTTCCATTATTAAATATTCAAGCACTAAATAGGCCACTTCGCATTGAATGTTTGGTAGAACGGATTGAACGTTCTAAGGTTTCTTGTAGATTTTGCAGGAAAATTGTTCGGTAGAGCCAATTAAGAACAGTTGTTGGTAACATCACAACAATAATTATTCACATTGCATTACTCGCTGCTTCATTGGGCTCGAATCTAACTCAGCCACTAAGCGCAAGCTCGGTGGTCTAGAGGTATGATGCCAGGCTAGTCATCTGGAGATCGTGGGTTTTGAGTCCCACCCAAGAAAAGCTTGCGATGATTTTTTCACAAGTGTTCTCAAATGTACTGAGTTTTCGGTACATTTTCCACTTCAGGTTGGACAAAACTTACACCTTACTTGATTCTCCTGATGCAAACCCAGTTGTTTGTAACATCAACAACAATAAGAATGTTCATTAAAACAGAATGTAATGTAAAAAAAAAATGAAATAGCCAGCCTTTACTGTGGTGTGATTTGAATACATGGGTTTCCCTTTTGTAGAACGGCCATGTTAAACGATGTCTTAATCGACTGAGCCACTCAAACACCTGATGATGGTGCATTATACACTACTTGATGAAACACGTTTTTTGTTTTGTGGGTCTAGGGCAGATCTTGGGGTGTAACTTAAAAAAAGGCAATAACTCTTTGTTGGAAATGGCATCTAAAATTTCAAGCATGTTTGTTCAAAACTGGTGATGCTGGATGCTTTTAAGTTTGTGGTCTCAACAGCAAGAACAAGAGTGAGGTCCTAAGGTTCGCTTCGTGCGGACCTAATAATGCACAGTCCATGAAATATTAAATACAGATGACATTTTATTGAGATTCAATATTGTGACACAGTGTTCTCCCCAGGCCCTTGAAGCGTCACGGTATCGTGACGCTTGGGAAGACAACCGTGACGCTTAAGGTACGGCCGTGACGCTTAGTAAGGTCTCTGTGACGCTTGAAAAACTTTTGGCAGTTTAGGCAGGGAGGTATAAAATCCCTGGTGCACGCTACTCGACCTGCACTTAAGGCTTACCTAGTTTTTTTTTTATATTTAACAAGGTTTTTCTTCAGATAGCAATTGCAGAACACACATTTTTGTTTTTATTTCGTTCGGTTAGCTTTCAAAACAACGTGGTATCATACTCCAGCTTTATCGCCAGTCACCTACTTTACTTGGTAAGTCTTATTTCTCAGTTTGTAAACATGACATGAGGCCGCGCCTCCCTCAGTTAATTAGCCAATAAGGAAACGCCTCAGATAAGTTGCAGAAGAGCACGTGATAGTAGCAGTTCATGTTCAACGATTT
>JAOTQE010081913.1:0-28071 GCA_025631205.1 Nesometra sesokonis
AATTTGGTATATTTTGATAGATTATTACATTAGCTGTAAAATGATACCAAAATCGGTGAAATTGAATGTGTTTGTGCAATACTAGCTTAAAAATTCAATTTTTAGGCAAAAAAGCCTAAAAAATGTCATTTTTGGGAAAAATGTTACCCTAAATCGCAAAATCAACGATGGCATCCACCCGTAGCATGTGTGTCAACCTCTATACAATGCATTCCACGTGGATGCCAGCTATTAACAAAAAATTTTTTGCCACACAATTTTTTGAGCACTTTTTCAAGCTTGGCAGGTCTACTATTAACACATCTCAATTTATCATAACTCGTCTCACTTTAACTCACAGCACTGTACGTTACCTTATGTTCACGTACCTCACGTTACCTTCATCTGATTTCCATTCATCTTCATTTTACCTTACCTTAAATCTTCTCAACCCCAACTTACATCACCTCACCTTACCTCTTCCCAACGTACCTCAAATGAAGTTACCTCGCATGTCATCTTAACTAAACTCATCTCATCTCACTTACTCACTCTAATTTATCTCACTTCACTTTTAATTCATCTCACTTTGACTCATCTCATCTCACTTTACCTTATCTTATCTCAACTCCCCTTACTTTAGTCATCTCACTTTTATCATAAGTCATCTCACTTTAACTCATCTCATTTCATTTTAACCCATCTCATCTCAGTTTGCCTTACCTTCTGTCAACTCCCCTTACCTTCACCTATCTCAGTTTACCTGAACACATCTCACTTTATCTTAACTCATTTCATTTTATTTTAAATCATCTCACTTTAACTAATCTCATCTCACTTTGCCTTACCTTATCTCAACTCACCATTTCTTCACCTCATCTCATCTTAATTTCTCTTACCTCATCTTTACTCATATCACCTTCAATTATCTCGCCTTCTCTTCACTCCTCTCAACCTCAACTTACCTAACCTCACGTTAATTCCCCAACGTACCTCACATAACTAATCCATCTCACTAACTTAACATATCTCACTTCACTCTATTCCATCTCACGACATCCAATATCGAGGTCCATGCTTCGCCTCGTCTCATTATCTTATTGTTTAAGCATTATCTATTTACTATTTTTCAGCTATTCCGTTACCAGGCCCTGCTGATTATCAACCAAAGACATATCTGACGTCACCATTAAAGCCACAATACTCCATTGTTGGTCGACCAAAGCCTCCAAAATGTAAGGATATTTATGTAAAGTTGTACAGCAATAAACTGATGAATAAAATATAAAACGAACACGGTATCGTCTTGGTTACGACACATTATTTTATATTGAATCATTTTGAAGAAATCTCATTATCTTATAATTGAAGTATACAGAAGGCTGTATACTTCAATTATTTCTCCTGACGAAAGAGTATTTTCATACGTAAAGGAGATATGTCTAAAAAATGTCTAATTGTTGCTTTTACGCCGTATTTGAGCGAATAAATGCTCCGTTTGTATTATCCTTTTTGAATAAGCAACAATCTCTCCCCTCTAAATGTAACATTATTCTTAAGCGCCCCTATAAGGGCCTTTCAATTTCAACAAACAATGGACCGATATAAATTGTCGTACCTATCTCACACAATGTTATATTAAAACAAAAATGAGTTTTCTGGTTCAAATAACATTCTTACAAGTCAAAAAAGAGGGTTAAGTACTCCCCCCCCCACCCCACCACCACCACCACCTCCAACCCCCAACCTTGGATCTACGCTTGTAAATAGGAATCATCTATTGAAAATGTTATTGAAGTAAATAAAAATAAATATACTGTTTTCCTCCAGTATCTCATCATCCGGGACCCGCAGATTACGAAACACATGGGGACCTGACTTGGAGAGATAAACATGTGACACTGAAGGCAAAGGGCAAAACATGCCCCCATGGTTTAATACGTAAGTATATGAAAGAAAATATATTATACATTTTATTTCTTGATATAAAAGTATAATGCATACTCCATGCAAGTAGATACACGGTGACGTGTATTGTATTGTTTGGAGTACGGTATGCATTATACTTTCTTAGTTGAAGTTGATTAGTGAACTTTTCGGATTCCTTCATATATATTTTCACTTTAAAAAAAGAGGTTTTCAAACTGATTTGTTTATTTTGAAAAAGTAGACCTGTATATATTTATATATACATGGCAATTAAAATATTAAAAAGTTTAATCCTAATTTTCAACCGATAAATTTTAAATATATTTTCACCATTCTTCAGAGTAAAATACGTATTAAACTACACACAATTCATATTTTCAAGCGGAGTGGCGCTGTAGTTTGGTGGTTAACATGTTTTGGATTGAACCTGACCATACACTAATTCTTTCTCACGACCTGACATCAACGTAGATCTCATCCTGTAAGTGGCAGAGCCGCCGGAGCCGGTCCGACTGGTCCGGCTTTCGCCGGATCACTTTTTGGCCAATGCAAAAATTAAAATAAAAAAAATAAATAAAATTAACAAAAATAAAAAAATAAATAAATAGATATATAAAAATTAAAACCATCATCAATTACCAAGACAAGAAATCTCATAAGTTGAGTTTATCTTCAAAAATAATTCGTAATTGTTATAGTTTAAACCGCGATATTTTTGTCGTCAATCACACAAAAACTCTCTGTGGAGGTGCCATTTCCGGGCATGTAGAGACGTTGAATTTTAAAATGTTCGTTCCTCAGCCCCAACCATGGTGGGCCTGAGGTAAAATTTGACTCTCTAGCCGGACCACTTCAAAATTGCTTCCGGTGGCTCTGCGTGGCGATGATGACAAAACTCGCTGTTGTATGGATGTGACATGAACTACTAAAGTTTTTAACTTTCATACTATTTTAATAAAACAAGATAAAAATGTAGTTTTTGTTGTTTTGTTTGTTTTGTTTGTTTGTTTTAACACATCGTTTTAAACTATATAACGATAATTAAACGGCACGGCGATATATAAAACTGGAAACGTTTGGATCTATCTTTAAATAGTTTAGGTATTTGTTTGTATTTCTTTTTCTTATATTAATATTTTGGACAGCTGATCATCATCTAACGTGTAGCCTTGGTCCTGCTGGTTACGCAGTTCAGTATAACAACACCGGAAAACACGCCCCTAAGGTTGGCATGTCATCCAGACACACTGAAGGCGTAAACGCGGGACATCCTAGTCAACTAGTACAGCCAGTCGATACGTACGGTAATAATAATAATAATAATAATAATTGTCTTTTGTATTATTGAAAACATTCAAATAATTCCCTTAATGCGTTCCAGACTACATTCGTCTTTACGATAATTATGTCATTTCATAGCATTTAAAACATTCAATTAATGCCCTTATGGCGTTTCATATTACATTCGTCTTGACTAACGAATGGTATTAAAAATTAATGCGTTTCATACTATATTATATTACTGTTTCCTTCTTATATTTTATTCTGAGGATCGCAACAGAAATAACTAAATGTCTTTAGATGCTCTTCGGTTATTTCGGGCTATGTTTTTATTTAGTAGTATTTGTTGCCATTTTGTAGTATTTTTCTTTTATTGTTATTGATTTAAATCAACAAGAATAATAAATAAACATTGTTTGATCAATCATAATAACCTCATTTTTTAACAACAGGGAAATTTTAAAAATACTGTATAAGCATTTTTCTTGTTTTAAGACTAGTAAAATGTTTTCCCATATCACATCCAGGGGGTTCCGCTAGGGGCGCGTTCTTTTGTCAGTCAAATGTCTTTTTTCTGCCACTAAAATCAGGGGAACTCGGTATCCCCCATTCAGAGCCGTATATAGGCTCTTCTCCCAATTACCAGCCTAGCGCTAGGGACCTTTCAAAAATCCTGGATCTTCCTCTGCTTAGTCTACTCTTTTGTTTAGTGCAAGATTCTGGCTGCAAATATTCTGTACTTATTTTACACACTTTTAAAATTAAAATCAAACAATCCTACTGCATATTGTGGGCTTACATAGGGTGAAATGATTTTACAGCACATACAAGGGCAAATATTGAAATCATTTCAATAAGACAAGGCAAGATTGTGTTATAATAAAAACACATTTCACAATGTCTGATTTGACAGGCGTCAAAACACCTGGACCTAACGCATACCGTCCAAAATCACCGACTCGTGGTCCGAAGAAATCATTCGGAAATGGTCGTCGTATTAATTCTGAAACACTTGGACCGGGACCAGCGGGTTACACGATTCAAGAGACTAATGTTTTTGGACCAGCTTATAGTTTATCAAAAAGATTACCGTCAGATTGGCAAAAAGGTAGGTTTCATTTTATTAACGACCCATTTTGAGCATGTTAAAATAAATATTTTATAGCTTTTTTCGGCCATATGTGCGCATAGGTCACTATCATCTGTCAATTAGTTCCCACCAAAATCCTGGAGCGTTTTATTTGGTAGCCACTTTTCCTGTCAACTACCCGTAGAGTGGTATCAAATTGTTCCATAATACTGGTACACATTTATATTTATTCAAATGGAACGTTTTCCCTCATCCATATCTCAAGTTTCAATATCTAGTGTGCAGTGCGATGAAGTTTCAATTTTACATTGTCAGAGCTCCCATGTTGGGAAACCAGAAATCCTGGAGATTTTGTCGACCAGCGTTTTTAACAGTTTTTGGTTTATATGGGAATGAAAAATCTTATACAAAATAATGCTTTGATTATTACAAATAACAGGGGTTTACAATTAAGTGTTGCTATTTTAAGTACAATTTTTTGGCAAAGAACTTCAAAAACACCATTTCGTATTCAAATAAATAAAAAAGCATTACATATTTTTCCATGTACATTGCAATTTTACCAAAAATCCTAGAGATAATCATGAAAAATTCAACTTCCTGGAGAAAATTGTGCATTTTCTGGAGCCCTGGAGATCAAGTGAAATTCCTGGAGACTCCAGGCTAATCCTGGAGACTTGGGAGCCCTGCATTGTTGTATATTATTAATAATATACCTTGAACTTTAAACTCGTCATCAGACCTATCATGCTTAAGGGAACTTGTTTCCTTGTTTATTTTCAGTGACAGACAATCCATCTGCAAATGAGTACAACATCGGAACTACAATAGGCAAAGGAGTCGCTATGTCGATACACAGTAGGCAGCCACTGAGAAAAAATGGTAACTATACGATATATTTTCATTAAAAATACAATATCTTGTAGAATGTATCCTTTAAGGTTTTTAATAACTGACATTACTGGTAATGTAAAAATGAATCGGAATAACGGAAGCTTGAAATTTTAAACGTAATGGAGTCTGATCACAAAAAAGACCGACTAACCCCTCTGACCATGGGTGTATTCAGGGGCGGATGCAGACTTTTGAAAAAGGGGTCCCTGTAGAGAGTCAAAGTCGAAGTTTTAGAGAGTCCGGGGCATGCTCCCGGTGAATTGTGGTTGTTAGATGTCCAGAAATGGCCTCAGGGGCGTCTTAAGGGATCCATTCTTGTTTTCTGATTGCTGATTTATTTCGTTTTATAGACAATGTTAATAGTATTGATATATTTTACTTTTCGAAGGGGGGGGGGGGGGTTGTGAAAGGGGAACCAAAATCCGCCAACATATATCTTTGAGGAACTGTCCGTTACATTTGAAACGATTTGGATTTTCAGAGATCGTAAAGAAATAGCGTGTTGAAGGTAATGGGTACAGACCGACACAGCGACATTGTATATAACAAGGGTAGGCCTATTTGGTGGTACAAAAACAATAAAAACGACCAGTTGACCGTCTGCCCAGGGAACAGTTAATAATTTAACTGTTCCCTGGTCTGACCAATAAACAATGGGATGATCAACAGCTATCAGTGAGGAATTTCCTGCTACATTTAAAACAAATATAACATTGACAAATCTTAAATAGCACGTTGAGGGTAATGGAGAACCCATCGGAAAACAGCAGAATATTCCAGTAGAAATTTTTTTTAGCAATGTTGTTCGACTGGAAACTGGAAAGGGCGGTCGCTATAGAAAATGGTTAACTAGAAAGGAAAAGAGGTGTGTGTTGTTGTTGTTGGTGTGTGTGTGTGTGTGTGTGTGTGTGTGTGTGAGTTAGGGGGGAGGAGTTTTAACCAATAAGACCCGATGCCCAGTTGTAAGTATAAATTTTTCCAATATTAAACATGTTGAAACGCATTACTACAGAAGTTTATCATTATATTGTTACAGGTGGTGACTCGAAAAACACGGTTGGTCCCAGTCCAAATGCTTATATTATGCGTGATCTGATGACATACTCGCACGCCCCTGCATACAGCATGACATACAAGCCGTTTGAAAATACCGGTAAGTAGACCTACTACATCATACGTGCGCACAGTGTCACTCACCGTTCAGAGAAAGAAAAGATAAAATAGATGTTTCAACATTTTTGTCTCATTAAAACGGTAGTAAGTTAACTATGCAAAATGCTTTTTCAGTCACCTAGTAATATGTATTGCCTTATACAAAAGTGTCTTAAGTAAGGTGCTATGTGGAGATTTTACACCTTCATACGAACGACTTTCTGCTCCCCACCAGAAGCAGGTGCGAGCGGATTCATGCTGTTTTTGCTAGGGTTCACGTCTTCCGACTTTAACCGCTCGGCTATCGCATTATCTAGGTGTCATTATCTAAAATGTTCGCACTTCAGCACGTTGAAGTGGAGTTAGGATTATTTTATTTATTTAATTTTTTCATCTAATTGTGAAAATCTTTCTCAATTGCGTTACATTGGATCTAAGGGTAATTTCCTTATCTATGGTGGCGTTGAGGTGTGCAATCTTACATTAAGGTTGGTGAAATCTGTCCCCAATACGGGCTTCATCTGTCCACAATACGGGCTTTATCTGTCCACAATACCCCGTATTGTGGACAGATTTCACCAACCCCGCCTCAGCCCGTATTGTGGACAGATAAAGCCCGTAATGTGGACAGATAAAGCCCGTATTGTGGACAGATGAAGCCCGTATTGTGGACAGATTTCACCAACCCCGCTCGAATCTTAACAGTAAGCTCTTTCTCCTAAATCTTGGATACGCCACTTTCGGTTTGCATGCGTCGCGTAAACGTACTAGGTCCTATGACAACACAATAAGAATATTCCAGTCAATGCCAATTATTGTTTACATTACAGTCGAACCTCCCTGTGCGGACACCTCCCATAACGGACCCTAATTCAAAGACCCGTTTGTTCTTCCTATCTAATCAGTGCAATTGGTACCTCCCGTAAGCGGACACATCCCGTAAGCGGACGCGGACACTTTTTGTCTTCAAATTTAAATTTTTTGTATGTTAATTTACCCCCATAATCGGACATCCCGGAAAATGTTGTGATATTCTGTAAAACAAATAAAATGATAAACCATATGTAATAAAATGCGGTGTCTAGAAATTAAAAGGCCATTTCTGTTGAGAATGCCGTGAAATGCGAGACTTACGGACGTATACATAAGTTTACAACTTTGATCCTCTATCGGCCAGAATTCTCGTAAGCGGACACCTCCGACACTTTTCCCGGACCCGAGGGTGTCCGCTTACGGGAGGTTCAACTGTAATAATAAATCTATGATAATAAAGAATTACACAATCTGTGACTTATTTTCATATTTTTTTCATTAAACTGCTCATTACATTATTTGCATTTTTCCACAGCTAAAACAGAACCAAGTCCAGCCCATTATATGCCCAGTAACAAAACTCTTCCGAAATCAGCAGTATTTTCATGTGGCAGGCACTGCAAACCATGCTTTCCCGACATCCTTGAATATCCAGATATGGGTAAGAATAACGTCATTATTATTGGTAACAAATGCATATGCAAATTAAATTAATATATGTTTAGTATCGCTTCTAACCAGTGAGGTATAAAATAGATACCTCCCTGTTCTAACCATACTCAGAAAGTCGCACTTATATGTACGAAACGTCAAATGACTGTTGTCACTGATACTTGTAGACTGTCCTTCTATCGGTCCATAGTGGTCGGTTGCAATCAAGTGACTCCCTGTTGTTGAAAGTTAGACAGTTGTACTTGTTTCTTATGATTTTTTATTCAAATGACGATAATCCCTCAGTTTCAACTGTAAATATGCAGTAGTGGTACAATGGTAAAATCTTATAAAAACTCTTAATCGTTGAAATATTAATTACGGTTAGCCTATGTTTGCCAATGATGGGAAGTTTTCGTATGGTTTGACCAGACTTGGCATTGGTAACACAAATGGGCAAATTAAAACCACGCAAGAGCTTATTATAGTAGGGGCTGTTAGGGATATTTTGGTTCAAATTCTTCCAAAAGCACCAAATTTTGTATATAGGTCACCCATCAAGAAAATTGACCCCAGGGGTCACATAATTTGCATAATAAAATGGCGGCCATTTTCTAATTAAAATGTCATATCGTCAAAACCACTGATCATAAAGAGATGAAATTGGTGTCGAATTGTTCAGAAGATACATATTCATATTAGCTCTAATAGAACATTTTTTTTCAAAAAACGACCGGGAACTATACTTTTGACCTTTGACCTAAATTTAGAACATTACCATAACTCGATAACGAATCGTCGTAGAGCTTTGGTTTTTGCGCCAAAACATTCAGAACATAAATTTGCTATTCGCCTTAATGGATTTTTTTTTGTCCGAAGTTAAAACCACACAAGAGCTTATCATTCTAACTTATTCGGATTATGACTTGTTTATGCTGTGATTGTTTTTTTTTTTAAAGCTAAAAATAACACAACACCTGGTCCAGGTACGTATCACAAACCAAGAAAGTTTACAGACAACGACAAACCAGCCTATACCATGAAAGGACCCGCAAAGTCAAAAACAAGTAAGAACTACTTTTAAAGATTTATTGTCACTTGAAAAATATAGAAAAATAATTAAGTTATAACTTAGGGGTACAAATATTTACCTCTAACATTGCAGGGCTAAATTCCAAATTCTTAACTTTCATGATCATAACAGCAAGTTATTTTCAATATTAGTTTCATCATTATTTTTTATTGTAAAGTGACAATCTATTCACACAATGCGATTGTGATTCACTATATAATAGTATGTGTTTTCATTTACTGATAAGAGGTTAGTCAAAAACGTTATAAACAGTCAATTCAAAACAAACCATCAAGTAAATCAATCAAGTTACCAACCGACTAACGTCAACCAACAAACCCAGCAAGCAACAAACAAATCTCATGACAAACCAACCAATGAACACCAGCCAACCAACCAACCAATGGCAAAACCGACTAACCAACCAATGGCAAAACCAACTAACAAACCAAAACGACAAGTCAACCAACCAACAAACCAACCAACCGACAAATGGCAAAACCAACTAACCAACCAAACAACAAATCAACCAGCCAACCAATGACAAAACCAACTAACTAACCAACCAATGACAAAACCAACTAACCAACCAACCAATGACAAAACAAACTAACCAATAAATCAACCAGTCAACCAACTAACCAATGACAGACCAACTAAGCAGCTGACAAGAAACGAACCAACTCGCCAACCAACTAATCAACAAATCAAACAACCAAAAAAATCAACCAACCAGACAACCAACCAATCAGGCGCGGTTCCAAGGTTGGTGTGGGGGGGGGGGGGGAGACGGATCCGTCCCCTCCCCTTTTTGGAACAAAAAATATCTTTTGCACGATTTGGGGCGCTACAAGTGTATCACAGAGAATCTGTTGAAAACAATTTTCTCGGCCCCTAGGCGGGCCCTGGACCCACGCCTATTGTCATCATTTTCCCGTGAAAAACTCATCATACCTGGGCTTGTCAAACTTGGCATCGGGCCCCCTCTTTCTAGCTCCGCCCTTGTCAATGATAGACCAAGTAAGCAGCTGACATGTAACAAACCAAGCAAGTTACTAACCAATCAACCATCCAAGATATAGTACTCGGATTGTATAGAACATCTGCAACATTCTAAAAATTATTCGTTTGAAGAGACGTTGCTTACTTGGGATCCAGCATATGTGCATTCGACACCAAGGAATTAAACAGAGATAATCTTACAGGCTATTATAAGAATAATACTGTAAAACCATGTATGTACTGTATTTATTATTTTATTAGGTGAGGTTCCAGGACCAAACCACTACGATATATCAGTATTGCATAGACCAGATGGTAAAACAGCGCCAAGCTTCTCAATGGCCAAACGATGCTTAAAGCCAGTTATAAGTAAGTTATATTAGAGTAAAAATGTTGAACATTATAAGGTAATACCAACAATTTTGTCAAGACTTGTAACACCACAGGACTAATTTACGCTTAGACATCAAAATTATCCTGATGTCTTCTTGGTTTTGATGTGGTACAACACAGCGAGCGGTGGACCAGGATTACTGAAAAGGAAGATAGGCCATGTCTGAAAGTTCAAACTGAACATTTAGCAATGAAACTTTTCAGAAATAACACTCGTATACATTTAATAATTTTTTCGAAGTGTCACAATTTAACTATCTAATCTATCATCCCAGCCCCTCCCCCACCCCAAAACATTTTAAAAATATAGACCTCTAAGTTCAGAAATGGCACGCACTACTATAAAATGTGATTAATTGAAGTCGGAGCCTTATTATTAAATGTGTACAGCTATTCGATTTAAGTTGGTTTCTGATACTTCGCAGGGGCGGATCCAGGAGCCGCCGAAAGGGGGGAGGGCGCGCTTTTAAATTCCGCGTGGGCATGGTTCTTAGGTTTTTCCTGACGAGCAAAAAAAAAAAAGCTTATTTTCCCTATTTTGGTGCTCTGGCCCCATATTTTAGTCGTATTTTGGGTTTTGTTGTCAATTTTCGACCCGGCGCACCTAATATAAGGGGGGGGGGGGCGCAACTACGTTTTGACGATAATAAGGGGGCGCGCGCCGGTTGCGTCCCCCCCCCCAAATCTGCCCCTGCTTCGTCACTTTAAAATGACACCTCTTAAGCCCGTAGCAAGAGTGTTTTAAATGAGTTCCGTTGGGCCGGAGAGGATCTAAATATGTTTAGTGTAGGCGGGAGAGTATTTTAACCTACCTTAGCCCCATCATGGTAAGGCCGAGGTAGGAACTGCGAAAATGTTAGAAATGGCAATGGAAATACCATCATTTGAAGAAATCAACACACCCATTTCAGCTCCCTTCGCCAGAGTTGCAAACATATTAGAATGTGGTTCCTCTACATGATCGGAAATGAATCGTATACGTTATAAATTTGTTTTGAAGTGTCTAAATATAAGGAAATCTCAATTAGTACCATATCATTGCTCAATTACATGGATTATAAAGCCTGGTTGGTGATTATGATGTCAAATTGTGTACAATGTACGTGGTAACTCTTAAAAGTATGAGGAAGAATTTTAAGTGGAAAAAAAAAATTCTAAATTTCATGAAAATATTTCATTTCCCAGAAAACGATAACCCCGGCCCTAACGTTTACAACCCACGAGTGGATACGAATGATGGTCCAAGCTACAGCATGACCAAACGACCGCAACAAATGAGACGTAAGTATAGGCCTAACATGACGTTCCATACACAGTATTTTTTGTTGTAATTGCATTTAATTTATATGTAGGCTTACTAAAACCCCGTTTATATGGTAGTCTCAGCTCAAAGCTTTAGTTTTGTCTTCCATCTCTGTAGAAGCAGCTTCAAAGTAACTTTTAAGCTTCTGAGATTCCAATGAAACGGTATGGGGGTCTTTGCAAGGTGATTTTATGAAATTCAACGATAATTTACCTAGAAAATTCACCTTCCCAAGATAGTTTATAAATTATTATTTCCTTTCCTTTACAGTTAAACCAAGTCCAGCGCCAAACTCGTACATTGTCGGCACAGGTCAAACGAATAATGGCCATTCTACTGGACCAAAGGCGACATTTAAATCACGTGGTAGTCCGTATGTTTACGGTGGATACGCCTTGCAAGCCTCTGTTAGACTTCTACAAAGTTAATTAGCAATTGAGTAAATAAAAACTAAGTATGCTGTAAACAAAGCTAAACAAACGCATAACATGAATAAAATAATCATTTGAATCGATTCAAATGCTAGAATTTACTTGAATGAACTTTGTTATTATTATAATCAGTAGAAAACATAACAAAAAATTGTCGCCTTAATACAGTGTTTTATAACATCCGACGGGAGCGTAATGTTATAAAAATACATTTTCCCCTCAATATGTCACTCTCAAAATACATCATTCAAGTGCCAAGTTTATGTCATTGGGTGCCGGATGTTCGATGAAGACGGTTACGTAAGCCAGTGGTAAACTTTTTATTTTTCAAGATAATTGTCTAGGAAACATGGTAAAAGACCATTCTCAAATAATTATCTGGAAATATAAAATAGATCACTTACAAGACGTCTTTCGAGACTATAAAATAGAGCCCGTTAAAAACGAAATACCACTTAAAATAAAAAGAAATTTCGAGATAATTACCCGAATATGGAATAGAGCACTTTAAAGACGTCTTTTTCATGTAATTATTAAATACATCTTTTGCAGATAATTATCTGGAAATATCGAAGGGAGCACTTAAAAGAGGTCTTTCCCAAATAATTATCTGGATATATTGAATAGCTCACTTAGAAGACGTCCTTCCAGATAACATCTGGAAATATGGAATAGAACACTATTTGGAAATACGGAATAAAGCAGATGTCTTGCCCAAAATTGGGAATATGCAACAGAGCACTTAAAAGACGTTTTTTCCAGATAATACATCTTGAATTGACAGAATTCCACTAAAAGGTTATCTTGGAATTTGGTCTTAGTGAAGAAATTCCAAAAACCTTCTGTGGTAAGTGCTACTTCTCTAGCTCTTATAATCAATTTATATTAATTGTTTATTGTTTGTATACAGTATATGGATAATAAAGAAAGAAAAAAAGGTATCCAGAGATGTTATTTTGTTAACAATGACAACTTGACCAAAATAGATAAAAATAGGAACATTTATTACTACCCCTTAAAAAATAACACCTTCCACCTAGGTTTACCATGTTAATTACTAAAAAGATCTACCCAGCATCCCAGAGAACTACATAGTAGTATATATATGGTGATGTTATTGATACATCCGAAGATCAATAATTGTTTATTATGATGCCAGTTCCAATAGCCCGAGGTTTATTAATGGCTGCATTATGTACTTGCTGACAATATCCTTGATAGTCTTCCTTGAGAGATGAGCTGACATTGTGTTAATCGAGAGCTCTATGGGTTTTGGTTTTGGAATAATACAGTAATTTGTTGAAGTGGTAGATAGGTAACAAAGCTGGTTTATGGTAGGTTTTATAGGGTTTACCCTTTTAACTACCTATATCTATCTTGTCACTACCATTATCTACCATATTAACAGAGTTATTTTTTTCCAATGGGAATAGGCCTCCACTTGGATAAGGCTGAAAATAACATTAAAACGTAACTGTACCAAATATACTGAATAATTATTTATTTATAGGAATGAGGAAGAAGGCAATGACAATAATAACTGCTAGAACAAAAATCTAAAAAAAGAAACATTTATTACTACAAACATAAGGCTGAAAATAACGCTGACATACCTTTTTCAAATGTATTTAATACAGTAATAACTGATTTATTTTGAATAGGAAAGTGAAAATGCATTAAACTAATCTTAAAAAACACCATTTGTTACTAAAGACATGAATATGATTGAAAATAAAACTGATATACTTACCAAATACATTAAGTAATTCACAATTTGTATATTGTGTATAGAAATGTGGGAAAGGAGGGTGGGATTTTAAAGTTATTAGCATAAATAAACAGGTATAAAAATCATTACAAAATATGTCCATAAGTTAATCAGCTCCCTTCACCACAAAAAGTATAATTTTAAGTAGTCCATTGTATCATAAATTTAAATTTTATAATAAAAATATTGATATTTCTCATAGTTCTACCTTTGAATTTTTAATATTATTTTCTGTATTTACTATTCCTTCTTGTACAATTTTATCTTCATAATTAGCTAATAAAATATCATTTATTTCTTTTTGATCTTTTTGTTGATTTGTCTCATTATTCACATTTTCTTTTTCTTCTTTACTTTTATCATCGCTTTTTCCTTCCTTTTCTTTGTCTTCACCTTTACTATCTTTTTCTTCATGTGGTTCTCTTTCTTCTGATGCTTCCTTTATTTTCTCTGCTTCTTCTTTTCCTACTTCATCTTTGTCTTCCGTTTGTTGTGTATCTTTGTCTTCCGTTTGTTGTGTATCTTCCACATTTTCTTCATCAGCTTCAAAAACAAATGTAAACATTATAAATTTTGGCAGAAGTTTTCAAAAAGTTTATAGTTTTTATTTATATTAGTCCCAATTAATTTTGTTTAGTTCCTCTCATGTATAACAACATATCAATATATAAAGTATCTATTGTTGTTTAAGCAGTTGAGTGCTGGTTATTTGCAGCTGAGAGCTTAGATAAAACAATCTGATGTTTTGCTTATTGTTTGACCTAATAAGCAGTGTATTAAAAATTGCAAAGCAAAAATATATGAAAAATACTTCCAATTTAATATTAATATAATGCTTGAGTAATGGTTGGCACTTTTTTTTCTTTCTTTTTGTTATAACATGTTTTTTAGAGTCTGCATATGATATTATGTTTTTTATGGAATGTCAATAATCTTTATTTAACAGCTTAAGTATAAATAGGAGTAGCATATAAAAGTAACCTTAGGTACCCTCTCAAATCTTAAAAAATAACATGGGACATGTGTAAAGTAGGTGAAATGTTATTTTGTTTATGAAATGCACATTCCTTCAACTTTATATGATAAATATAAAGAGTGCATGTCCATGCCCATATTTTTAATGGGGTGGTTCGACTTGGGACTATGTGGAATCCTTATCAAATCCCACATGTACAGCCAAACCTCATCATAGGCCTACACCTTAGGGGTGCAGCCAGGATTAAATAAAAAGGGGGTGCAGGCAAAGCAAAGTGAGAAACTTAGGCTGGGGGTCGAGGTCCAGGGGCCGAAGGCTCTGTAAAAAATTGCATTATTTTACACGCTAAAAGGGGCGGATCCAGCAGAGCTGGATAGAGATCATTATTACTCCAGATCATTAAGGTAAGGAGTATAAATTCCAAAGTTGAGGATGTTTCAAGTTTTCGTATGAGAGTATTGGCTATCAAGGTTTTATTTTCGAAAAAATGCAACATGGCTGCTAAGCCATGTGACATGTGGTGCCCATTTCTAAGCTCCTCTGAGATATTGACCTCATAATTCGATTCTACAAAATTTGGTGAGAATATTTCATGTATTTCAAAAGTTATCGTGCTCACAGACAAAAAGAAAAACAAAAATAGGCAGCACAAATTAATATTTCCAGAAAAATGTTTTCCGGGCGGTAATAAGTTTTACCCCCAAAGTTGTTACAGTATATGACCAATATAAACTCCCCAAATTATGTAATTATCAATTAAGATGAGGTGATGTCCTTCATCCAGTCTGAGAGATTACACCACATCCCAATTTGGTATGAAAAGCAATAGCATCTTAAGAAACTTTCTTTTGATGCCTTCAAATCAACACTACTTCTTACAAACTTACTTGTTGTTTTGTATGAAGTAGATTACATTGAATAAAGGCTCTGTAGTATTTTAACCAGAAGAGAACCTAGTCTATCCCTTTCAAAGTAAATACACAGCCTCACTTGCTGACCAACTATAACATTACATTTGGAAAACCAACTAATAATAACACAACATAGTGTAAGAGATTTCCCGAATGATAAACCAACGGTACTGGGTCTGGACAATAGCGTTCCGGTTCCACAAGACATTCGATTCATAGAAGTACTGATGAAGAAAGTGTGTCTAATGGTGGCAATAGAGTGGCCCCGAGACCAGACTAAACTTTGAATTGAGTGGATACATAGATTGAAAAATGTTAAAGATAGTACAACGATGTATACTGCATTATTAATCATTATTAAATTATTTCACCGTTAAGGATTTTATTTATGATTGATAGTGATTGTAGTTAAGTGTTAGTGTTAAATAAAAAAAATATTAAGCCTAGATTATTATAATATTGTCATTAATATTACGATTCAACACTAAACGATAGATAAAGAAGAAAAGAAAATGTGGAACAGCAATCCAGAATATACAGTGATTAAAATTCATTGTACAAAAATATAGAATATTTTGCCGTTTATCATCACGGGCCAAGACATCTGCCTGTCACATTTTAAATTCAGCACTGAAATTGGATATATCATTTTGACACTTTAAACGTGAAGGTTGGATTTTCAGGTAGCCGGCTTTGGGGGAGTCATAATAAAATTTCATAACTTTATACTTTATTTGAAAATTTTGTTTTATTTAATAAATTAGCACGTTCATATAACACAGTAATATAAATATATACATTATACAATATTATTATTCCACACAAATTGAATGTCCACAAATTATTCAGCCATGGAAAACATACTTTATGAAAATATGTAATTGAATTGAGTGAATATTGTGGCTCTTTTTAGTATGTACTTAATTACTGCTTTTAATTCATGATGGTAGACAATGAGACATAAGCAACCATCCCATCTGTATACTTCTTTCGATTGTTCACTACCTAATGGCAAAGGACATTGAAACAGAAAACATCCATTGATCGGCTTTGAATTCAAGTGTAACTAGGGTCTAGGCCAAACCAAAGCTAAGGCTAACCTTTTGTAAGGTACAGATACAATTAGAATAAAGTAGCCACGAGCTAAGACTACTATAACAATAATGCAATACTAAAATGTTAAACACAATACAGAATACATAAAAAAAAAACCTCTGACAATGTACTGAACATCATAATTGAAATGCTTGTGAACTGATATCACACTGGGGTCCATTTTCACACTTCACATTTTACATAAATAAATCAGAAAACACCTTTCTGAAAAATTAGGTTGGTATAACACAGAGGCAACACACATTTCCAGGTATATTTTTGTTTTCGTTTTAACCATCCCTTATCCAGTATCATCTACCATCCTAAGATTCAAAGCTCATTTAATAGTAAAATTCTGTTTTTTACATTAATTTCAATTTTTGCATAACTTCTAAATCTACCATTTCTAAGCTTAATACAGTTGAACCTCCAGTAAGCGGACACCCTCGGGTTCGGAAAAAGTGTCCGCTTACTGGAGGTGTCCGCTTACGAGAATTACGGTCGATAGAGGGCCAAAGTTGTAAAATTATGTATACGTCCTTATGTCTCATATTTCACGCCATTCTCAACAGAAATTACTTCTTAAAATTATAGATACCGCATTTTATTTAGTATATATGGTTTTTCATTTTTAAGATTGGCAATATGATTTTCAGCCAATACAGTGTAAGGACGATTTTGTACAGAAATTTGTATTCGTTGTACCGAAAAATCAGTAAATTTTCCAGGGTGTCCGCTTATGGGAGGTAAATTTACATACAAAAAATTCAAATTTTAAGACAAAAAGTGTCCGCGTCCGCTTACGGGAGGTGTCCGCTTACGAGAGGTATCAAATGCATTGATTAGATAGGAAGAATAAACGGGAGGTGTCCGCACAGGGAGGTTCAACTGTATTCAAATACATATCATACTGGTAGAAATCAAATTAGTGAATCGAACCACAATGGCTTAAACATTTGCAAAGGTCACCAAACATTTTGTTATTGCTAACCTGGTTTTCCATTCACTAAGATTTAAAATACAAATATCAAGGTAGATAATGTAAACATACTGATCTGAAAGATACTGATCTGTGTTGAATGCATTTTTGACTGTTAAAAACAAAGAGTTTTTATGTGGTATTGTGATGAAACAGTACAATACTCAATAGAAATCTAAAAGCAGGGTTTTTCATAACACCTACTGTACGTGAGGTCGTTACTCAAATAAACCTCATGTTTGGAAAATAGAAAATTTTAGTAGTATTTGATACATCACAAAATCTTTAATCTGTTTTTTTGGAAACATGGGCTGGAGGAAATCTCAAATCATAATTAATCTAAAATAAACAATTCAATAACATCAATTTCTGAATATCTGCATATTGGATACTTTCCTGCATCAAGCTGAACTAAAAAGTACATTATGATGAAATTATGCAAGTTAGCTTTAAAAGTTATAGGAAATTTCTAACAAATATGACTTCAGACTTATTTTAGCGATTATCTCATTTTGATCTTACCAACAATGTGACATATTTTGTGGTGAGACCTAACAAATTTGAACAAAACACCATCAAGTTACATAAATTACTATTACAAAACAGTGGGCATGGTATCTATTATCAGTTGATTATTACAGTGTCAATTTCTTTATTGTGTATAGGCATGAGTTCTTTTTACCAAGCCGACACACTTCGATAAAATTTACGATCTTATTTAGATTTCTAATTTGTTTATATATTGTAGCCAAAACATTGGGTACAATTTTTCACAAAAAATAACTTGTGAAGTGAACAAGGTAAAATTTAATATCAAAAGGTCAAGATTGATCAGTGACATTAGATATTGTCAATATATCAAATAAATAAATATATTTATTCATCTTTTAATCCTCTTTTCAAATGTACCAATTTTATAATTCATATTAAAATGAAAATTGATATAATAAATTAACATGTTTAATGCCAATCATTGTCCACATAGATTTCCAGAATGCAAGTTCTCATTGAAACCAGTGCATAGGTTTCCTGCCTGGATACCATTTTCACCATCAAGGTCATTCATGATTACTGGCCCTAAGCTTTGGAAAGTTCTCCCTGTTACTGTCCATGAGTCTCCTTCCCATGGATAGTTTAAACTACAGTATTTTATTTGCATTTAAAAATACAAATAATACAGAGCTAGACAATATTTTGATTGCAGAAAAAAAGACACTCATCTTAATTGATTGTAAAATCACATTTTGTCTAACAGCAACCTATATTTTGGAGTTCAAAGTACAAATTCAAAAACTGTTTACACAAACAAAAATAAAATACATTTCTTAAATTTATGTTGGGCAGACAAATTACATAAAGAACCACACTTCACTGTACAAAACATCATTCACTACTAGGCATTTTCAAATGTAAAATACAATTAGAATCTATAGAATGTTCAGATATGATTCAATTTAGGAAATTACATTATTTGCAAGGTCATTTGAAGCAGCATACCATTTGTCACCTTAAGCATATGGATCACTTATGGGTTTGTTATCAGGACTTTAACACATCTTTTTAGTGATAGCTCATCATGCAAACCTTCAACAAGTATTAAAAATACTGAGATTTATTATAAATATATAAGATACAAAGACTGATTACTTTCATGTAAAAAAGTATAGAAAGATAATTTTTAGGTTGATAGCATTCAAATATGCAAGTAAATATTAAAATCAATGTTTTTGAGTTTCTCATTTCCAGTTACAATTTTTAAGCTCTCAATTTGAATACAGATTACACATACAAACTTGATTATTAAATGCCATTCTTTACATGGATTAATTTTTGTGTTAAAACGGTGGTCATGAAAATTAAGGAAAATTGAAAAATCTGACAAGCTGACCGTTTTGTGATATACTTTTTTATACCTTGTTTCGTGAACTTTTTTTGGACAATCAATAAAAAGAAGGGCAGAATGAGAATAAAACTAAAATTTTATATTTTAATAAGCAAGTCGTATCTACAAAGTGGAAGTTAAAATAAAAAGATCAATTTTTGTTGAAAATATAATAGCAATTAATACAGGTAACCGAGTATTTCATTTTTTCAGAAAAATATTAATGAATCGGAGGTTCAAATAATTATAGTTTTAACCTTGTATTTCAAACTTTGATTTATGTCGGAGGGACAAATTTTAATTTTATTTCAAATCCTAAGTTTGTGTCGGAGGGTTGTTAAACAAGCAGGGCTCTTGAATTTCCTTAAAATATTCCCAAAGCAAATACAGTGGGATTGGTTTTTTTGGTATTTATTATATAATGCATGATTTTGTACAGCAAAATTCTACTGTGGACTGGTAAACATTCCTTCCACAGCAATTGCTATCAGTGTGTGGGAATTTCGAGCCCTGACAAGGTATAAAAGTCTCACCTAAAATAATATATAAGATACACAATCAAAGATAACTGTATTTTTTCAAAAACAAAAATAACAATTGAAAGTGGATTGCATAGCCATAGGAGAAATTTGGTTACTGCTAAACATTTTAACAAACAAAATTGCCAAAATTAATGGTCCCAAAATTTAATTATAAAATCATGAAAATACAGGGTTTATTAGGATTTATATTTATGGCACACATACATAACCCATTTATTTTTAAAGGTTTATCAAACTGAATCCAATCTGGGTCGAGATGGTCGTGACTCTCATGCATTTAAAACCACCAATTTCTACATCTACCTATGAAATTATTTTTTTATATCTAAAGGTTTATCAAATATTCTTGACAGATACCAAAACCCAAGGCCTAAGCCAAATACCATGGCCATCAGTGGACTGTTGCGGCTAGCAATAATAGACCCAATAAGTATAAAGAAATATAACATATAGGTAAGAATCTCCCCGGTAGTTGACAACTGTGTTTGCTTCTGTGATATCTGTTGAACTGGAAGAGAAAAAAAGAAAAAAAGCCTAATAAATGAAGTGTAACCATAGAATTAAAGCATAATATTAGAGTGTGAAGCTGAAGTAATTGTTTCAGGCCCAGGGGGACAAAAGTTGATTATTACATTGCAAAATTCCTTTAAAAGTTGATTATTACAGTGTTAATTTCTTTATCAGTTGATTATTACAGTGTCAATTTCTTTATTGTGTATAGGCATGATTTCTTTTTACCAATCCGACACACTTTTATAAAATTTACGATCAATTATTTAGCTTTCTAATTTGTTTATATATTGTAGCCAAAACATTGGGTAAAATTTTTCACAAAAAATAACTTGTGAAGTGAACAAGGTAAAATTTAAAGTCAAAAGGTCAAGATCAGTGACATTAGATATTGTCAAAATATTAACTAAATAAATATATTTATTCATCTTTTAATCCTCTTTTCAAATGTACCAATTTCATAACTTACTAATCACTTATAATATACCCTAAGATATTAGACTAAAAAATCTATTTAATTACACTGTAATATTAAAAACAATAATATTATAACATATCATAACAACATTTTATAATGGTACATTAGAAATCCCAACCAAAACAGTTGATGAAAAGCTCCAATAAAATAACTTGTTAGTCTTGGGAACAACACGCAGTGGGCCAAACAATATAGTATAACAAAGGTAAGTGCAGTGCAACAAATTTTCAAAGAACAATGTAAAAGAAATGTAGAGGTAGAGACAATGTCGAAAGATCTGAACCAACCAATTCTCTTTTCCACAATTAGATGTGACATGTGCAGTTAATTGTTCCACACAAAATCTGGTCTTTCCAGCAACAAGAGGCATCAACACAATTCAAACATTCATTGGAGAGTAAATAAATTGAGGGAAAAAACAAACGGATGGAAAACAAACTAACCAATGACATGGCTGAAACTCCTGCTAAATTTCAAACCAATTAGACTATTGTAACTTAGAGAAATTGCATAATTAACATAATTGGGATAAACTGATCAACTAACCATCCGAGTGAAATATAAAATATGTGACACATCTAAAATTAAATATATAAATTACCTTAAAGTAATTCTTTAGAGAAAATACATGGTAGATATTACTCATTAATATTTAAAAAAATACAAAAAATTTAAAAGGATATAAATACTGACAAATCAATTACAGTATAAACATCTCAAACAATAGCAAAATTCTAAACATCATAAAAATATAGTAGATTTCCAAAACCAGCCACCAACAAAAATTTGTTTTAATATGTGATTAGGTGAGACATTATAATATACTTTATAAGTCAGTTTTTATGCAGGAAGATGTCCTTCATACTGATTTTCTGAGATTGGTAGTTTTTTGTTATTTTTAGATTACATGTACTTTCTGTGCGATTTTCTCAAAACCATGTTACCATCCATGGGAACTTCATATTCTCATATCTTTGAATACACTTATCCAATAAATGTCATTTAAGGTATAAATTACTGCTTAAATCAAGGCACCAATAACTAAATTTTTGATTTTCTAACCATGAGACTCATTTTGTGGTGAGATCTCATATATTTTTTAATACAACTTTAACTATTATATTATACTATATTAATGATTTTTATATTAATACAAGTCTTGTTGTATTTGTTGTGAAAATATATTAAATGTTAAACATTGAACATTCAATAGTTACTGGTTCATTATAATGCACAAAGCAAACTCAATATTTTAGATATCATAAAAAATTGATATCAAGTTTATGTTACTTATGCTTAAGTTTGTATTTTAAATTGTAGAATTGAATAAACAGGTTACTACAACTACCATTAGGTAATTTTTTGATTAATTAACTAATTCCTTAAGTATATAAACCTGAGACTACAGTAGTCTCAGTCTAAACCATAGACAATAAGACTATGTAATCGTAAACGATTACACCCTCGCCTATGTTTTGAAGGAGGTTGTTTTTCCCTCTTTGTGTGTTTGTTAGTTTGTCTGTTTATTTGTGAACATCCTAAAACCATAGTTTTCACTCGTTTCCTACTTCCACTGTGATATATACTCATGATCAGGCCAGGGAGGTCAGGCACACAAAATAAACATGCTAAATACTCTATTCAGGGTCAAGAAAAGTTATGTTTGGAATTTTAATGGCAACAACTAACAGGTAGGACCAGAATATATCAGTAACTGTCAAGCCTGTTTAGTATCTACTGTATTTTTGTTGTCACTTAAGAGAGGGCAGTAGACACAAAATCATATATACAGTATTAGAATCCAGAATTCATGTGATAAGGCGGACCAGCACCAAACCTTGGGAGGACCTAGATACGGTTGGTTCTGACATTGTTTGAACATTTGAAGTAAATCGGCCCAATAGTTTTTGAGATATGGACGCAGACAGACACACAGACAGACAGACAGACAGACAGACAGACGCAGCTCATTGCAATACCCTCTCCCCACTTCAGTGGGCGAGGATAATAATAGATAAAAAAAAAACGCAAATTCCAGACATTTCTGTTTTTCTAAGATAATAAATATCACCAAGGCTTATTGAACATTTAGACTGGATTTTCTAGTAGTTCAAACCCAGATAACATGGTATTGTTACCATCAGTGTGGTACTCTATGCAGCATGACTCAGGAAACAGTATGTTTTTGAATATTAAAATTTATGTTCTAAAGTCCGCACAACTCATTTAAGTTGGTCATTTTTGATACAAATGACAAGAAACTGTAACTTAAAATAACTGTATTATATGCTGTTAATATAATTGTTTTATTTAAATTGTATTGAAAGTGCAGAGATGTAACTAGGCTGACAATGATAAGAATTTTCCACCCACTGTAAACCTTATTTTAAGGCCTTCCAGCCAGTGTAACTTCAACCTGCCATGCACCAAGTCTAAGTAAACTGTCAAAATACTGGTTTCAACCATACTACCGACTACATTTGCAAATGCTAGTTTTCCACAATAAGCAGAAATTTAAAAATGGTCAATTTTTTCACCTTAACAATTTTCAGATTTATGATCAAAAAATGTTTTAAAAATGCAATTTAAAATGACCTTGCTTAAACAACTTATACAGATAAACAATTTTCAAATGCAGTTTTGTCAAAACTTACATTTTAAATGTGCAAACTTCGATTGTTCATAACTTGGCAAGGAAACAACGTATGAATGAATGAATAAATATACCGATACTATAATGTGTAGTTTTATGATCCATTAAAAACTCAATTTTCAATTTTTTCGACTTATGCCTCATTTGGCTTGGCTCTGCCACAAATATTTGTGACCCTTACTCAGATTTTCTTAGATTAGATCATCAGTGTATACAGAATGAAATGAACAACCAACTAGCTTGGTTTAACCTTGTTGTGTGTTAATTAAATCAAAGCAATACAACAGAAATAATGCACAACTCAGGACTTCAAAGGTTAAACAATCAAAATGTATCCGCCACAGCAAACGTATTGTGTTGGTAGTCCAATTTTTAGCAAATTTTGTCGGTACAAGAGTTATGGATCAAAGAGCTGTACGCTTGCCCTATGCTCCACGGCAAAAAACAGCATCCTTTCTGTTGTATTGATGTGGTTAAAATATTCTTGAATACTTACTTAATGTTTCATGAACACATTCCTCACCCATCAGTTCAAAGTCGTCTTCACAATCACAGTGGAAGCTTCCTGGCAAGTTCTTACAGATCTTGTGTTCCCCAGTGCAGCCATGACTTTCACCTTCACACTCATTGATATCTGTATAAAACAAAGTAAAAAAAAACAAAATAATTATATACACATTAATCACACATACTTAGAAAAACTCAATCATGCATATGCCGGAACAAAATTTATTATTATCATACAGTCTTTATTTATTTAAATCTGGAGCACATTACCAGCATATATAACAGATGAAATCATTTTAATTAAATCATTTATAAATAAACTTTAAAAAATACCTCATTAATTAAATAAAGTTTCACCAAAATTTGAAAACATGTATTATTATATTATGGATATGTTTTTGTTTATGTTTTAACTAGAAATGCTATTTTTGAGCAATCCCCTCTGGTGTCCTGTAGTGTACTGTTATGTATGTTTGTATTGAAGAATTGATTTAGATGAAGATGAAATAAATGATATGATATCATAGGGAGTTTAAGCAAACTATACATACACTTGCCCGACTTGTAGCCTTTTACATTTGAGTAAAAAGTCAATTCCTACTACATTGATGGCCTTGTTGTGAAAAGTAAAACTCATCAAAAATCCACATCTTGCCCAGTATCAGTATCACACTACACAAATTTTACACACTTGGATAGGCCTACGGACACAGGGCCTAAAACTGCCAGATACTGATTCCGAACATGAACAGTACACCCCTAACGCTTGCTGTTTACTATTCAAACATTGTGGCCAACCTGGCCCTTCTAAGTAATATACTATTTTTTTACACCTCCCTGGTTTAAGTGCCAAAGTGGTATTGTCTACAGAATCTGGTATTCACATGTAGAAGACATCTCCAGGTCTTTTGAGGTACTTGGGACAGTAAACAGTAAGCTTCAACTTTTAGTTTATTTCATTGCACTCCATGTATTTCTGATTTTCTAACAATGCAATTTCCTTAATTAGTTTGTGGAAACATCGAAAATGTGTACAATTCTTATCATGTATATAAGCAATATTGTATATGGAACTAACTGCACTGTGTGGCAAAGCTAAAGAAGGCATCAGTCAAAAAATTGAAAACTTGGTTATTTATGGATTATGAAACTAAACATTATTACCTTCCACAAATCAGTTTCTTATGGTGTTTCCTTGCACAGTTAAGAACAATCAAAGTTTGTTTGGACATTTAAAATGTAAGTTTTGAGAAAACTGCATTTGATAATTGCTTATCAGACTGTGACTAAGCATTTTTTTACATTTTTAAACATTTCTTGATAATCTGAAAATTGTTAATATAGTATGAAGGTTAGATAATTCTAGGTTAGTTAGGTTGTCAGATGTGTATGTGTATTTTTCTATATATTTTTTTTTATTATTATATTACTTCAGGTCCCTCTCTATTTATAACAAATTAAAAATAATGAAAAATTTGACCATTTTCTTGATTCTGCGTATGTTTGAACACAAGCTGTGACTTATGCTACCTTTGGCTTGGCTTTGCCACAAATAAATTCACGATTTTGTTCATTTGGTGACATTTCTCTACTATAAAATTAAAATACATAATTCACAATTTTTTTGCTTTGACTGTGCTTCTTTAATCTAATGAATATATTCAAATCTGTGGATAAGACCCATCTTGACACTGCATCTTGCATCCATTATGGAATTTTGTACATTCGTCATTTCCTTTACCAAGTGCTAACTCAAATTTGTTGCTTTGAGTACGCTTCTTTACAGTACTCTAGAAAATATATTCATATCTACAGATTAGACCCACCTTGACACACTGCATCTTGCATGCTGTAACCATTACGCCTATTTGATACATTTGTCATTTACCAAGTACATTCAGAGTTTTGTTCGTTTGGGATATTTCTGTACTCTACTATTCAAATCTATGGATTAGACATATAGCAGCATACCTTGACATACTCCATCTTGCATGTTGTACCCATCACGGCATTTGATACATTTGTCATTTCCTTTGCCCAGACACTCAATGCATGCTTTGTCACACGGTTCACATTTATATGAACCTTCATTATTATCACAGTATTCTGATTGCTGGCAAGGAGATTCTTCTGCATTACATTCATTTATATCTGAAACAATACATCATACATTGTTATTTATCAAAAAAGATACAAGAAATGCACCTTGAAAGGGGAGGGCAAATTTGAGTTTTTTGTAGGGTTTAAATTGAATTAGCAATTAATATATGATAATCAGAAACTAATAATTAAAAAAAAAAAAAAAAATTAAAAAGAAATAAAAAGTATAGCTATGTTTTTGTGGTTAATAATTATTATACAACACTTTCTTTTTATTCTAGCTTTTTGATTGGTCGTTTACAAGTTGCATGACATTAATTGGATGATACTGCAAGGTAATGAGTACTAATGCATGGTAAAAAGGTACTATACAATGGTTTTAGACAGAGAAAAAAATATCGGGTAACGGGTGGTTAAGCTGTGAATGAGATTGACACGCACTAGGCACATGTTTTCAACATATCGCTGTGGCACAAATCAAACAAACTCAGCAGATGACAGCTAGATGCAGAGTCTAGGGCCTAGCATACCTATTACAGTAGTGTACAGAAGAGTAAAGGCTAGCCAAGGCCTAGTAAGTGAAAATGAGAACATAAATACTTTTGTTATAATATAATTATAAAATAAAATAATAAAATATAAGTTTGTTTGGTACAATAGGATAAAATGTTTAATTTGAAAAATGGAATGTTCTATTTCAATTCGGCCTCGTGGAATTGAATATTCTACTTTTCACTTCATTAAAAATTCTGTACCATCATACACAAAACTGCTTATTTGTACAACTATTGATGACTTACAATAAATAATAATCACCAATTAGTAATTACCAATTACTGAAGTAATTTTACAGCTATGCTTTGTAAATGATTTAGTACCTTTGATATTTCTTCATCATTGGATCAACAAGAAGAAAGTACAACTTAATAGAAAATATTATTTTAAATTAAAATAACCTCCATTATCACTACAATCAGAAACATATCACTCGTGCAAGTAAGTGCTTGGGGTTTAAAACAATGTTTGCAGTTTTTAAGGTGTGCTTAATAAAACAGGGAATATTCATTTTAGACCTGTTACATGTAAACTACATTTTGTGATCATACCCACAGGTAAGATGGTCAACAGACAATGCTGGGATGTGAATTATTGATGAAAATTAAGTCGGTGATGTAATATTCTATAATTGATTTTCTTAAAAAATCAGGGAGCACTTATTCAAACTGGGGGGTGGGTGGAGCTTAATAACAGGGCGCTTATTACAATTTCTACTTCGAAAAAAGCACTTATTCAAATGGAGCGCTTATTTGTGTTTAAGGTAAGAGAAAAACAGATGAACATTAGAGGAAAGGTTTGCTTCTCTTTATTTTGTTCAACTGTGATCCTTAAAATATTTACCTTGGCATCCTAGTTCATCATTCCATAACCAGCCATCTTTACATTCTTCACAATCTTTAGTTTCAGGTCCACTACACTTTAATTTGCATGATGTGTGGCATTCTGCATTAATTAGAATATCATACAAAATTCATTCAAATAATTTAAACAGTAAATGTATTAGGTATGTTTAAGGGCATGGTTTAATTCTGATCAAGCACTAGGATTAGGCCTAAAAAAAAAAAATTGTTTGTTTGCTGTCAGGTTGTAAAAAATCAAGTGGAGGGGCGGGTGGAAAAATGT
>JAOTQE010081914.1:0-15613 GCA_025631205.1 Nesometra sesokonis
CGCACGTTTCCCGATCTGGGTCGCCGTTGCCTTGGTTTTATATTTGACAAACCAAAAATGTTATTTTCTTGTTTTTGCGTCTTCTAAATTTGTGTGTATGGGGGGGGGGGTGTAGAGGGTCGCACGTGATATAAGTGGGTGCACATGTACTTTGGTGAGGGGAACCGGCTGCGCCCCTCTTCGCCTATACTATATTCTCTGCAATATTAATTTCCTTTATTCCTAAAGGCCTAGAAATTTCAGGTAATTTTGCTAGCATTTTTGGGAAGGCGGAATAATGTTAAGTATTTATTTAAAGGTCGGAAGAAATGCAAGTACAAAAAAAAATCCAAATCTTAAATTTCAAATTTTGGATTTGACGTGTTGGGCAATAAAAAAGGTTAAAGCCTCACAGTCTGCTTATTAATGTATTCGCAAACGTATATAGCGCCACCACTCTCAAACATCTAAAAACAAAATTAAACACTAGAGTTTAATAGTTGGTATCAGCGTAGTAAATGCATGATCGGCACTTCAACAGGTTCCATTACAAATCCACAACTGAGTAATTACGAATTTCCAATCGTCTGCTGCTGAATTCGCGCGCACTGATGATGTCATAATGTACGCTCTCATTGGCAGATATCCATTGAAGATGAGAAGAGGAAGTTGATTCTTATTGGTTTACGAAAGATGAATATAGTCCTTAAATAAAACGACTCCATATAAGAGTAGCTTTCCTGCTTTTGAAATAGTTTTTTTTAAGTTGAAATAAGCAAGAATGGATATTGATGAGGCTGGTGGGTCGCGAATGCCCGATCAACGACTTCGGGATCGTGTTATAAAACGATACTCGGAGAAATTGTATCTTCTAGATAGTAATAAAGACAAGCAACAAGTTCATGTAGAAAGTATACCTTCACACACTAGCGAAGGAGAACCAGAGGACAAAGAGGAGAAGGATGCCTGTAGTGTTAACCATGGAGCAATCAAATGCAAATTTCTTTTCTTTTTCTTCTTTGGAGCTAGAGCTTCTATCGAGCCATACCTTGCTGTATATTTTAAACAACTTGGACTTACGCCATCGAATATCGGGATTTTATACTCTATAAGACCGTTATTATCCTTGCTATTTTCACCAATTTTCGGTTGGATGGCTGACCGTTATAACGCTAGTAGAATTATTATATATCCATCGCTATTTTCGTGGAGTATATTTGTGTTTGCTATGGCTTTTATACCACAACCACATCATATACCTTGCCAACAAGCACGAAATACTTTTGAGGAACTTTATGGACAAAATGCGTTAAACGTATGCCTACACGAATCTACCATTGATAGAGACAATGTATTTTCAGAGGCGAAGTTTAACTTATTGAAAGAGGATTTAAAGCAAAATAATTCTATAAAACACTCTCTGTCTATGAGAGACCTAAATTCTATACTGAAATATTATAACAACGATAGTGTATCTACGCCTGATACAAATTCTAGTAGTTATAATGATTCAGTTCTGGAATCTGGAACAACTCTTAGCAGCCGTCCGGAGGCTCAGCCATATTTAGAGGAGCCAGCATCCGTATTATGCACCTCCAGTACTACTTGGTTGTATAACCCCTACGATTTAAATAGAATATTTTTAATAGTAATTGGTCTGAATGTTGTCGGGGAAATATTCCAGGCACCAGCTCCAGCAATTATGAACACCGCTATATTGAATACTCTTGGGGAAGAAAATCATCACCAATTTGGATATCAGAGAGCTTTTGGGAGCGCGTCTGCAGCATTTATGTAAGTACACTCTTTACGTCTATTCACAAGGAGACCGGTTCTGGTCTGGTTTCTTGATCCGAGCTTTTTGCGAACACGGATTTACATTAAAATTGTTGTTCTTTCTCCTTAAAATCTAATCGTTATAAGGTAGGATTTTGTGCATTTTACTGGAACACGATCCGAGCTTTTTGCGAACACAGGTTTATATTAAAAGTTTTGTTCTTTCTCCTAAAATAAAATCTAATTGTCATAAGCTAGGATTTTCAATTTTACTGGGATACGATGGTGGTCTAATAACTCACACGAATATGCATACCGCTTCAGAACAAGTGCCTCGACCGGTGTTCGACTGTGAACATGCGTTTACTAAAATAAATATTAAGACTTCTTGTGCTTACTATCCTAGCCATAAAGTTGAATAAATATTAACTATGATTTCATGCATTCCTGTTTTCAACCGATAGAAAAAGATTAAATCTTTTGTTATGATCGCTTTTAGACCACAATTTCATCTGATAAAGCATTTTTAAAAGTGTCATATTTGCTTAATTTCTCTTAGAAGGACAAAAAACAAAAACAAAATTTTAAAAAACAAATTTTAAAACACTTTTAAAAATTAAAGTTGCGTAAGATACAACTATTGCTACCGAACTGAATTTAGATAATCATAAATACTAAAAAATAAACACTTAAAAACACAATATTCGATAATCGGTCTAATTCGGCGGGTTTATTTGAAATAATCTGTTTTCTAAAACACCATTCCCAAAATAGGCCTACGTCGCATTTCACATGTCTGAATCAGTCATGCGTATAAACTGAAACTCCTATAATTTTCGCGATACCATAATTTTTGCGTACACAATGTCAAATCGCAAGAAACAAGGCAATAGTTTAGGTTGCACTCTCAATTTTAATTTTTTTTACATTAAATAATTACAATAAGTCTAAATACATATATGTTGTGTATGGTTTTTATATACGTTCACAATGCCATCATTGATTATACTCAGTCTGCTGCATTTTATCGAAGCTGTTATTTAGGCTAATATTTTGATTGACTTGCCATTTAAGCAAGTACATTACGTGTACATTCACATTACAAAGTTTTATTAATTTCACTCTACATTTTCAAAGACATTTATGGTAAATGTGAATCAACCATATCACTGGTGTATCAAATGTTTATAATGGATAGAAACAGGTGTACAGTTAAGCGATAAATTAAACTAATCCGATTATGCATTGTTATAAAACTTGACGAAATATTCTAATGGGGATGTACACCTAATGAATCCGTTTGAGATATACTGAATCTGACATGCAATCAATGTGTGTTGTTTTATCGACTCTCTAGATAGTAGGCACACATTATACATAATAGACTGTACTGTTTTATATTACCAAAACTATATTATGCCGCAGACCGGAGCCACGGTTGTTCAGACATTGCCTACAAATTTTAAATAAATCTGCTCAGAAGATTTTGGTTCATTGGCGTAGACAGACATACTGGCGGACGGACCCCATTTCACCCTATCCTTATGGGATAGGGTAACTACGAGGGTCGGATCCAGTGAAGTAGAAAGAGTGGGCCTGATGTCTGTTGGACAAGCATAGGTATAAGATTTTAACAGCAAAACTGATTGCAATAGGCAGTTTTATTTTTCTGCAGATACTATCTTTTGCTAAATCAAAAGTACGGCCCGATGCCCCATCACTCTTGACTACGGACTTGTAGAAGTTGGGTGGTCAAATCTGAGTTTATGGAGTGACGATTGTAATACAATATAGCCATGATGCAGTTTTGAATCAGCACGGAAACCAACTAAATTTAAAATGATCATTGTCTCTTAATATTATATAACAGTAGGATAAAAAGTTAAAAAAATGTAGGTAAATGCAAAAGAGGCGAAACATAGAAAGCGGAGCTTGAGGAAGGTTATCATAATATAGGCTTAGATAAACAAAAATAAAAATAGTTATTTACAAAGATGTATTTGCAATTTTATCGGTTTACAAGGTAACATCAACAAAAGTTGTCGCGAAAGTTATTATTTTATTATAATTTCGCGAAAATAAAAGGCTTTGCAGTATACACTGACTTTGACCGTAATATATAATTGAGTAGCACTTTTAATTTGACAATGTAACGGGATTTCAAGTCGTATATGTCGCAGTTTGCAATATATGTGCCAAATTTACAGTTATGAACAGAAGTGTGTAATGTACGCAGTTAAGAGTGGCAAATAATTTATAAGGTTATAAATAAATGATTATTAATTGTACTAGTAATATTGTTTTGCCACTTTAGTAAGGAAAGGTAGCCACGGTAATCTACATCTAATACGGAGCCTTTATAATCACTTTATACCTAAGGCTCGGTCCAGACTACCAAAGTTTCTTTAACATTTGATGCATGGCCATGATGATAGTGAGGTTTCGCAAACTTGCGAAATACGAAAACGAAAACGGATACGTCACACTCCAATTTTTGAAAGTCCTTAAATGTGTTCAAAAGTATATCAATTTTTCTACCTATAAATTGTTGATCGTCGTAAAATACTGACCAAATGTGACATATATTCAAGGTGTTCTATTCGAATGTTACAAGAATGTATGACGTATCCGTTTACGTATTCGTATTTCGTAAATCTGCGAAACCTCACTATTAATATACATACTATCATTACGTGGATGAAAGGTTTTTTTTTGTCAAATATAATTTGATAGTCTGGATTGAGCTTAAAAGCTTGGTTCACCATTTTTAGTTTTTATTCTTGTTGCATCGTTCAATCGCAAAATTCTTATATTAACTCCAATTCCTCCAACTCGACCAGAAAGTTGTTGGTCAGTTAGTTGGTTGGTTGATCAGTTTATTGGTTGGTTGGATAGATGGATGGTTGTTTGATTGGTTGAATATTTTATTGTTTAATTGATTGGTTGATTGCTTCATTCATTTGTTCGTTCATTCATTCATTCATTCATTCATTTATTCATTCATTCATCCATTCATTCATTATTAGTTATTTTTAATTCGTCTCATGCGTGAGAATTCTATGCATGTGTTTGTCTAATGATTGAGATGTGAGAAAAACGGTTCCCAATCATGAGACTCACACATTTTAAGTGAGAATTGGCAGGTATAATTGATGCATGATTGATCAACGTGGATTGTGATATGAAACTAAGCATTTTATTATTATTCAAATAGCGGAAATATTTGTTTTTAATAATTGGAATAGGTGGTATGATTGATTGAGGCATAATGAACCCTAGGATTTATCAATCCAGATCACGATGATTAATTTCTTGGAGAGCTCTTGTCAGTAATACTGATTGTGATTATGTAAAAAATCACGAATTAATTTTTTGTAAGCTACGAGTTTGCTTGAAATGATTTTTGATTACTTTTGCTTTGGTGTTTCTTTTTTCATATCAACAAGTTTTACACAAAGGCATTGGTGCACTACTCTAACAGGCCGTGGAAAATCGTACGGTACTATCGCAGTAGTTAGCAACCATCGGTTTGTTTTGCATAAATGGCGTTCCATACGTATTTGGCCTACACCCGTTTGTTTGAACATTCAAATTAAATGGATCATTACTGCGGTTCTTGTTATAATTAATTCTATCATTTTTATTTAATGATTAACTTCTTAAAACATACCAGATTAATTTTTAACGTAGGCCTACATTGCAGTAGTAGCGGGGTAGGGTTCTTCATATAGGCCTACTATACGGGTCCAAGACTAGCATTTCATATAAAATATCCCCAAATATGAGGTACAGATTAAAGGGGAGGTGTGCCTAAAAAGCTTAACCCCCTAGAAAGTTTAAAATATTTAAATCTAAACTTAGTAACCTTAACCCCCTCACGCTCCTTCCAAAAAAGTCAATACATTTTTAGTCAGATGGAAGGAAAGTAAATACAATAATAAATACAACATTAAGACCGCTACAATAGCGACCTCAAGACGCACCAGCCCAAATTGGTGCAAATAACCCGTTCTATTTTCTTAATTTATATTTGCTTGGTGAAAGCACGGTAGATGGCTGATCTAGGTCACCAAAAATAGGGCCCCTCCCCACCTCACCCCTCCCCCACCACTCCACTCGTCCACAAGCAACACGCAGCAAATTCAAAATCGTGTATTTACCCCTGAAGGTTAACTAAATGATATAGTGTTTAAATGCTAAAAACGTAGCCTTCAAGTTGGTTAGTTCCAGAACGGGGGTAAATGGACACGTCGGGTCAGAGACAGACTGGTCCTCAAAATGAGTCAATTTAATTTTTTTTTAAATCAAATCCCTATTTTAATATCACTGACTATAGTCAACTGTTCCCTGTTATACTGATGCGTGAGCGTAAAATCTAATACAGTAAACTGAATCGCGTCGATGACTTGATTAGCGTGAACTATCGTGGCACCAATACAAGACTTCTTAAACAATGAAACGGACATTGGCAATTTTATGAAATTGGCATCGTTTAATGAGTTGTATTCGGATCAATTTATTAACCAAATATACATTTGGTACACGTGGTTGATACGCTTATAAATAATCTGGTAGCAGAATCGAAATAATATCAGTAGGCTTACTATAAATAATATGTTTAAAATAATAATTAGTAATAAATGAATACGTTTCGATTCTATGTCTATATCAGGGAACAGTTAAATTTAATTCTAAACAGTAATTTAACTCTTCCCTGGTCTATATTATATACTTAATTTAGAAGACGCTGGCACGGTGCATTTTTGTGCATAGAAGTCATATTCAATAGGGAGTTAACGCAACTTTACGAAATACGATAACGGATACGGTTACGTCAAAATTTCTTTTTTTTTCTCTTGTGTGGGATCCTCCCACTTTTATTTCAAATATACATCTCTTACTGACTAATGAGTCAATATTTTACACTGTTATAACTTAAGTAATCATTCAATTATATTTTGTACATCATTATTAAAATGAGGCGTGACAAGGCAAAACCACCAAGTTGTAGAAAAATTGAAAATCGAGATATTGTTAAAACCATATTATATCTTTCGCAAGCCCAAAATGAGGGGTCAATCCTTAAAATCGGACATCCAAAGCTGAAACTATTGATCAAAACATAAACAAATCTCCCCTGCATTTGTTCACATCTTCTGCCGTTCATTTGCCCATTTCTCAACAACTTCCCGTGCGACAACTTGGTGGTTTTGCCATGACTGGCATCCAATTACTATTATATTATCAACGGGTAACCTACCAAGTTTTTAACAATTGATATACTCTAACAAGCTACCGTACCATAAAATACAACAGAATTCCTAATTATCCTCATTTTTTTTTTTTTTGGTTTTTAACTATATACTAAAACGTCAAAATTTCTTGTAATTTCTTGAAAGGAACACCACATTGAAACGTTGTATTATTTCCTCTCCAAGGTCACATTAACCATTGGAGAAAACTCAAATTTTGGGGTAAAATTACGTTTTAATTATTATATTTATGATTTTCATGTGATGGCCCAAATGGATTTTGCTGTAAAAAATATTATTTTACCTATCTGTGAAGAATAGTTTGAAACATCCCGTTTAAACTTCGATTAGTAACAGCTCCTCAGACCGATTTAGATAGGTAATTTATTGAAATTTTAGGTTTTTGGCTGTTTCAAACTCGGTTATTACTCCCTCACTTGTAAACTATTTATTTGTTGGCCCAAACGAATTCTTTGAAGGAATTTAATGAGCTTGAATCTGATATAAAACTTGATAAAATTGGTTGGATAGTTTTATCGGAAAAATAGAAAATATAGGCCTAAAACATATCCAATCACATATTCACTGATATCGGCTATAGTAATGAACTATAGTGATTTGACCTTGATTCCATGAGTTAGGATAACAAATTATTAAAACTTGCGAAAACGTTTCCATATGGTTAAATATCTGCCAATCAGTTTTATTATTACAACGACTATCAATTATTTTTATGTAGAGAACACCTGAGAAATTTTTAACACATTTATCAACTCCCTTAAATGAAGTGTGACGTATTCGTTTGCGTTGTCGTATGTCGTGAACATGTTGCGAAAACTCACTATTGATAGCATATACATCTGGAAAACTCTAGAAATACTTATTATCATCTATTCTGCAATATAATTGAATATTAATAAATATATATAATTTTTTTAATTCATTGAAAAATAATGACTCATGGAGTATTGTTCTAAGTCCTGTGTAGCTAAACAGGGTTAGCTAGTTGTATTCTGTTTTACTATCCAGAACTGACCCCGTAGACTGGTAACGTCGATATACGTATACTGAATAAACATAATAACCTTATATAATGACTAAATATTGAAGGTAATGTCATATTGGATTCTTGCTAATCCCAAACAACACAGTGTAATACGAGTAGTGGTAGTAATAATATTACTAATAGTTCATATCAACAGGTAATCATCGTCATCCCTCGACATAGTGCAATAAGTCAATCCTACCAAACATAGCGTCTCACTCGATTATCGTGTTTAATGTGGAAGACACGCACAGCTCTCATACTTTTGTTGTTGTTGTTCGATAATTATCATTTACGAGTTTTCTTCACACTGCAGAAATTACAAAATGTTTAACTGTGTTTACGTACCAGTGATAATATACTGTAGATTTATTGTGATGTATTATTTTGTAAGTTAGGTCCAAATTGTGGTAGAGCCAAGCCAAAGGAGGCATAGTCACAAAACTAGATTTCCAAAATAGGCAGTTTTTTTATTGACATTTTTTTTTCAAACTTTATTTTAATTCAAAAACATACAGTTTAAACATTCAATATCCAAACTACGTTAATAATTTACAGCTATATTATCAAAGGATATTTATAAAATGCAAAATGCCTCTGCCTAGTCAACTGATGCAATTTTCAAATGCAGTTTTCCCAAAATTTACATCCTAAATGTTTGAACTTGGATTGTTTATAACTTCGCAAGGAAACTTCGTATGTAGTCATGCTCCAAGACGGTGATTCGGTTTAATTCGTGAAAGATCATTAAAAGGCACCGATTGCGTTCCATAGCAGATGGATCGTCATACCTTTCTGATGGTTAAATCACCGTGTGTATTAACGACAAACCTCAGTCCACTAAAACTTAATCATCCACTGGTGGCGCATTTCATTAAACACTTAAAATATAATATACAGACTTGAAGAAAGTCTTGTTTTGTAAGGCATAATGCCTCAGATGTCTTGGTTTCAAGGTATGTTAAAGATCATAATGATAATGATCTAGATGACTAAATTTTCAATTTTCGACTTATACCTCATTTGGCTTGGCTCTGCCATACATAACCATTATCAGTATTATCATAATCAGCATTTCCATTATCATTAATATCTTTAGTTATTATATTCGTCAACATCATCACTGCCATTACCATAGTCATCACCATGATCGTTAATCATATCTATTATTAGGCTTATGTTATAGTTATTGTACCGTATTACATAAATGTGAGGTCAAACCACAAATTGTGTCTCATGGTAGGACATTCCAAAATTGAGTTATTGGTACCTTCTAATAGAGCATAGAGTAAGCTGTATTCTACACTTTAAATGACATTTTTTTTTTTTTTGGATAAGTAGGTCCTGAGATAATATGAGCATTTGAAATTTTCAATTTTCATGATTTTGAGAAAATCGCTAATAAAACAATCGAAAAATAAACAATTAAAAGACTCTAAATCTCAGAAAATCTGCATGGAGGAAACTTTCCTACATGAAATTCTTAACGTAAGCGAGTGAAAATCCACTCTTTTTGGAGTGACTTGAGGGACCACTCCAAAAAGAGTGAAATTCACTCCAATCGATTGATAATTCACTCTATAGGAGTGAAATCACTCACTCTTTTGCAGAAAATTCACTCCACAAGAGTGAATTTGGAGTGCTGATAATTCACTCTTAAGAGTGGTCCCTCAGGTCACTCTCACTCTTTAAATTCACTCCAAAAGAGTGAAGTTTCACTCTTTTACATTAAGGGAGTGACCTAAAAAGTATATTTTATTGAAATGTGAGTACCATAGTACTGCTAATTGATTAAAACTAAATTTCTAAAAAAAATTGACTTCAGACCTATTTTGGTGATTATCTCAATTTTATCTCACCTATGATGCGACTCATTTTGTGGCGACACCTCACATTTTATGCACATTTTATATAGTGAGGTTACAATATTGCTTAAATAATCTTTCACTGGCGTATCCGGGGGCACCCCCACCCTTCAGAGGTAGAAAAAATTCGTATAGTAAATTTTGAGATTGGGCCTAGAGCACCCCTCTTCAGAAAAAGCACACCCTTCACAAAAACATACCCATAAGATACCTACCATTAACAAATAGTTGAGAATAGGTTTTATATGCTACGCAAAATTCGACTGCCTGGGTTGAGCACACCCCCCCCCCTCTCACAATTCCTCAATTCCTGAATACGCCCCTGTTCTCATGATTTCTGATTTCTAGTTTCATATTTTTTCGGCTTATTATAGTCTTCTGATTTTTCCTCATTATTGATTTAAGTGATAAAGATATTTTAATTGCTATATACATGCAAACAGAAATGTTGTTTTTCAAATAAAAAAAGATTTATTTTATAGAACTGTTCCCACTTCCATCCGATGTTGAAAATTAAGAGGCATTTCCGTCCACTCGTATTCAATTAAAATGCTAAGTTAAGCAGATTCTTCAGTAAGGGTGTAATAAAAAGGGTAAAACTACCTCGCCTCCACGTACTATCCAGAGGGCTAATCTAGTCCTGAGTCGTTACAAAATGTGCTCCGAGATATATGATTCAGTAATTACGTGTAGCGTGGTTAAACGCCTAATTATAATCAGAGAAAAATAAATAAGATGCACACTGTTTGCATTCATTCATTCATTCATTCATTCATTCATTCATTCATTCATTCATTCTTTCATTCATTCATTCATTCATTCAACCAGGGATTTAACTGTTTCCTGATTCAACCACTTACCCATTCAATCACTTGGCCATTCATTTAAAAAAAAACAATCTTCAGGCACCAAATGTGTTCCATAGTACATGGATTGTCATACCTGTACTGATTTTTTAATAAAAATTTCACGACAAAACACAAAACATCGCCAAAGCTTCGTCCGCTAGAGGCGCACTTCATTAAACACTTCAAAATGCAGGCTTGGGACAAGTCTAACTTGTAGCAGGGCTGCCACAAACAATAACAAATAAACAGAAGCCTAAGATAAATTAGTATAAATAAAATTAAAAATTAACAGTTGTAAATAACTCGAGCAGCAATTAATTCATAACTCAAGTATCAATTAATTTTTAGAATATGAAAAGGTCAAGTTATTTACTGACCTACATAACAGTCTATTTATACTATTAAATAACGTTTTCGACTTTCTCTGTCCGCCAAAATGTTTTAATGTAGTTGGATTTATATAGCGCCTTACAGTAGAGTCTCAATGCGCTGCGGACGAAATGTTACACATTCTTTCTAAGCCACTAAGGGTCACGTCATGTCCTGCTGCCCGATACAGGCGCTCGTTTATCTGTCCACAGCAGGGGATGTATGGACCAGTACACCGGGCTATTGAAACTCGAACCCATGCTGTTGTCAATGCTATGGCTTACGGAACCGCCCGGCCATACAACTCGCAGCTGATCACTTCTAAATCTCACAAGCTGTTATAACGTCGGTCGTTGTATAAGAACTCGGTCTAATATGCATATTTACAGCCCACCTGTTAGTCCTACGCATTCATAGGGAATATTATGGAAAGTTAGAATTGGAACCAGAACACAGCAAGTAAAACAATAACTATTACGAAGGTAATTTGTAAGATCATATTTAGGTATAAGATAAGAAATGATTTCATAAGTAACCTGGTTAGTTTTATGCTTGTTAATTGTTTTCCCTTGTTTATAAAGATGTCAAACAGTGTGTTTTATTCATCATACTCTAACAAAATACAATAGGAGTGAATCTTGATATAGTTGAACTGTGGACATTCTCGGGTCCGGTTAAAGTGTCCGCTTACGGGAGGTGAACGCTTACAAGAATTTCGGCCGATAGAGGGCCAAACTTTGTAAAATCAAACGTACTTATTTCACAGAATTCTCAACGCAAATGTCCTCTCAAATTTATAGAGCCATATTCTATTCTATTTATGAAATATTATTTATATTTTTTTATTAAGATCAATTGGTTCAGTGGTATGGTTTTCACTCATTAGAATTTTAGACTTGTGTACAGAAATTTGTATTTAATGCAGAAATATCACGATTTTTTTCGGGATGTCCTCTTCTGGTAGATAAATTGGCATACGAAAATTCCTAGGTAAAATTGTGTAAGTAAAAATGTGTCCGCGGTCACTTACGGGAGGTGGACACTTACGAGAGGGACCAAAATGTACTAATTAGATAGGAAGAACAAACGTGATTTTGAATGAATATCCGTTATGAGAAGTGTCCGCTTACGAGAGGTGGTCGAACAGGGAGGTTCAACTGTATAGGCATATTTACCAACAGTCGGGTTAATTCGGGCCCCTATTTTTATGGTGCATTAGAGACACTGTGACTTCTGTGAAGACGATCGAAGAATAATGTTCGAAACGTATACCTGCCAACACTCGCCCATAATGCGTGAATATGACGCATGGGATCCCATTTTAATGTCTCATGCATATATATCACATGTTCTCACGCATGTGAAGAATTTGTTTTATAAAATGAATAATATCGGACGATATAACCTATATGCGGTAAAAAATGACATAATCGCGCAGAAACGTTTCCTGAGACTTGGCGCTTTGCATACAAAAACGTGGTATACAACATAAAGGCCGCTACATAAGATTAAAAAGACAAAAACATTGGTAGGAGAGGATCCAGAGATAAAAAAACGGTGCGTGTGGGGCGCTTTGATTTGACAAGCAAGAAAAAAGTTTACTTTGCCCATTTGCCGTGTTTGTGCCATTTATGTCTATTGGCGCCCCTAGTGTACGTTGGGGAGGGGGAACCTGCGTTTTGGCGATAATAATGGGGTTCTCGCAGGCTGGGCACCACCCTCACTAAATTCGCCCCAGATTGTGCAAATATACCATCTTCTTTACCTTGTCGAAATTGGGCATTTGGTTCCCTGCTCGAGTGGAGTTTATCTCACGAGTTAGGTTCACAAAAAGTTGGCAGATGTTAAGAACCCAACCGTTTTTTTAAGAACTACATAATTATGCAGGGCCGTTACCAACTTTTTTTAAGGGAATGCGTTTTGGGAAAATAAGTCAAAACCTGACAACCAAAGGGGTGGATCAGGATCCAGCGAAAGGGGTGAGGCGGACTTCCCACGTCTGAGTGGCCGTGGTTCCCAATTTTCATTTTGACAACGAAACAAATAAAAGTTACTCAGTTTTCCGAGTATCGAGCTCTTTGATGTGCGGTTGATTCATACACAGTCCTATTATTATTTTTTGAGTGTCGAGTTCGCGTTCCCTAACCCCACCCCCTCCCTCTTGCTGACCCCCATGACGTGGTTTATGAAAATAAAATGTTTTATGCTAAGTAAATTATAGGACACTCGTGCTCGATCTAGCTCTGATCTTCTTTCATGACATAGCCAAGCGAACATTGACGGTTCCCATCTTCTTCTACGAAAATAAGCAAATTGTTTTATTGTGACAAGACATTCCAAAAATTAGGCCTAATTCACTCGATTTTGTTGTTCTTGCGTAACGCTGTTGGGTCGGTGGAAAAACCTGATGTGTGGCTAGATTTGAACCTGGGATCTTGGGATTTGAAGGAGGCATCACAAATCTACACAATCATTCCATTTGTAGGAATCCGTCCACACTGTATTGAAAGCAATTGTGGCGCTAGTGGAAGGGGGGGGGGGGCCTCACTGATAATGCGCTATATAAATCAAACTACTTTGAATTGGATTCATAGATTTATTATTTACGGCTAGATGGTGAACTTCCCCAGAATAGATAGCCCAAAGTGGAGTTCTATGTAAGCACTTACTATTTCGGAATCCAACCAATCAAATCGCGTTAAGTTCTATGGTTCTAACCTCGTTGCTATATCAAAATTGCGCACGCGCAATCTTTCATAGAAGTTTCAAATTTATCAATGAATGAAAGTAAATTTAATCAAAATCTAAAGAGATTGACAACATAAAATGAATGAAAGCGGGGAAGGATGGCCCCACGTCGGGGAAGATTGACTATTTTCGTCGGGGAAAAGCCAAATAAAAATTGTGTATACTTGCCCCCAAAAATAGAAAATAGACATAAAAATGGGTTAAAAACGGGGAAGTGTCTTTTTTTTTGCTCATCAAAACCAAACCGGCAACCACGCCCACCCGGACCTCACGAGTAGCCCTCCTGTCGGGGACCTTTCCCCCCCCACCCCTTGTCGGGCAAATCCTGGCGCCGCCACTGATTAAAGGACAATATTTGATTGTAAGGATGTAGAGAATACTTGTGATGGCGTGGTCGAACCCCTCCTACGAGAACAATTCTTACTCGTAGAAGTAAGAAATACAAGTCATTTAACTGTTCCCTGCTATATTTATCACATCCCCAAGAAAAAACGAAATAAACAAGAACGAAACGAGCGTAGGCCGTCCGATTCTTATTTTAAGAAACATTTTATATTTTTCTGACAGCTGCAGATGACGTTTTCCATCCTCCAACCCACCTATATTGTAATTAATATGATTTATTAAAATAATGTAGGTTTTAGTTGTTCACACGAATATTGTAAACCCTTATCAATTGAGTTCATACAAACACGCTTTAATCTTTAACTATATTAATTAACAAAAAAGATATAATAAAATATATAATAAACACTTTTCATCTGGACTTACGTGTTTTATTGTGGTAACGTTTCACGTCTTATCCAAGACGTTTCTTCAGGCCGACTGATATCGTCAATGTGTTGACCAGTGAACGGATGTTAGGGTCACAGGGAGAAAAATCAGCGTCTCTTTGGAATTTTGGCGATTACCGGGGTGTAAGCCCTCGCCAAGTTGTGACGTAGACCTCCCCTTTTGTTGAGAGATGGTTGTTCTCTGGTGACGTAGATGGCCTCTTTCGCACCCCGCTCAAATCATCTATGTTCTTTATCCAAAATGACCACGTTCTTGTTAAACGGATGATTAGTGCTGTCAAGATGTAAAAATACAGCTGAGTCACCACACCCTTGGATAAGACGTGCCACAATAAAACACGTAAGTCCAGATGAAAAGTTTTTATTATATATTTTATTATCAACTACCTGGATGAATTATAACTTACACAAACGAACAAAAAGACATATTACGGTAACAAAATGGGATGATTGAGGGCTCAATCAGTCTTTTCACAAATAGAAATCACCTTACGTGTTCGGCCTCTCTCGCTCATATCAGGCTTCAATCGTACCAGGTTGCAAAACTGTGCAAGTAAAATTTTAATTTTGGTTCATTTAGCATTCATCACCGACATTTTAATCTACTTCGACTAATTAAATATGTACGCTATCAGTTATGATCAAATATATTCCAATTCCAATTTCGGAAACAGATTTCCGGAAACAGTTGCACAACATAGCATCCATTTGTATAGAAGTTAGAATAGATGAAAATTAATAGTAATAGCTACAATTATTACTTTTCGTTCGTTCGTCCATCTAATCCAATAAATCCCCGGAAATATTGAAATTACACTGTTCTAAGATCAATAAATTTATATAACAACCATTCATTCATTCATCCATCCATCCATTCATTCATTCATTCATTCATTCATTCATTCATTCATTCATTCATTCATTCATTCATTCATTC
>JAOTQE010081925.1:1692-15612 GCA_025631205.1 Nesometra sesokonis
AACAGACACTAATTCAAAAACCCATTTGTTCTTCCTATCTAATCAGTGCATATGGTACCTTTCATAAGCGGACACCTTCCGTAAGCGGACACCTCCCATAACAGACACTAATTCAAAAACCCATTTGTTCTTCCTATCTAATCAGTGCATATGGTACCTTTCATAAGCGGACACCTCCCGTAAGCGGACGCTGACACTTTTTGTCTTAAAATTTAGAATTTTTGTATGTTAATTTAACTCCCATAAGTCGACATCCCGGAAAATTTAGTGATTTTTCTGAACAATGAATACAAATTTCTGTACATAATTTTCCTTATACTGTAATGGCTGAGAATTATATTACTGACCCAATCTTAAAAATGATAAACAGTATTTAATAAAATAGAGAATGTGGTGTCTATAAAAGGACGTCATACATAATTTTACAAACCTGGCCCTCTATCGGCCGAAATTCTCATAAGCGGACACCTCCCGTAAGCGGAAACTTTTTCCGTACCCGAGCGTGTCCGTTTAAAAGAGGTTCAACTGTACTTAAATCAGTTTGATTATATGAAGTCATTGTTCACCTATTTTAAAACAGTAGCAACAAATATGAGTAATGTTGTACAATTCAATGTTCAATTCAAGTTTCTTATGGTTGCAATTTTTTTTCTGTCAACAAAGGGATTTCTAATATGGTGTACAGGTTAAGATAACTGAAAGCTTAAAAAAAATTAAAGCACAATAGTATAGTACACTAATTATTTTTATGTTATCCATCATTTTGAAGCTGTAAAGTCCTTGTGTTCTGACACTTATAGGCCCACTTTACTTATATTTTGCAAACATTTTTTTGCCAAGACATTATTTTGTTTCAACCTACTGAAAAAAACACTTAATAGAGAATGTTGCCTTCTAGTCGCAAACCATTCCAGGAAGGAAGCATTTGGAAATTATCTAGTTCACTAGTAAGGTAAACATTAAGCAGTGAACAATAGGATGAGCAGTTTTTTCAAGCTACTACAGATAACAGTACAATGGCAATCATTTTCACATTATTAATTAATTATACATTATTATCTATTGACAGCACTCAAACCATCATCCATAATGGTTTCACAATTAGCTTACTAATTGAACCTTAAATGACTTACAACTTTAATAATTAATATAATGTTTGTTGTTAGGATCGCAGGTAAATTAAGAATGGCAATTAATTAGAAAATATTAAAAGATGCATCAAAGACCATGATAATGGAGGAATATTCAATGTGATGTGTAACATTCTTCCTGTCTTTACTCAACAAAGAACATGACAATGAAGGAATATTCAATATGATGTGTAATATTCTTCCTGTCTTTACTCATCAATGTCACGGACAATCAATAGGTAGAATTTAGTCTTTGTAAAGAATAAGACTTTTCTCTTTTAGATTTATTTGAAACATTATTTTTCTAATAGTGCTTTAACAGACTGTCTGCCAGGGAAGTGATATCACGTCCAAGTGCATGTGTACGCCATGAGCTCGCATTTGCAATTGAAAACAAATCTATGGGCCCTACTCAGATTGCATTGGATGTCGCCACCTAGAGTATGGGTGGAGTTTTGCAAACTCTGGTAATTTTTTTTATATGAACTAGCCAACAGATTGTAACACTAATAATATACCCTCTAAAGTTGCGATGGTGGGGGGGGGGGGCGGAGAGTTGGTGAAATAATTATTAGCCTTTTAATTATCACAGCGACATGTTAAGCTCCTTATTATTGGTCACATATGTGGCAGAACCAAGCCAAATGAGACATAAGTCGCAAATGCTAGTTTTCCACAACAGGCCGAAATTTAAAAATGGTCAATTTTTTCAAATTTTATTTTATTTCAAAAATATAAAGTTCATGCATTCAACTTTCATACTATCTTAACCATTTTTCGATATATGATCAAAAAATGTTTTTAAAATGCAATTTAAAATGACCTTGCTTAGTCAATGTATATAGATAAACAGTTTTCAAATGAAGTTTTCTCTAAACTTACATTTTGAATGTTCGAACTTCGATTGCTCATAACTTCGCAAGGAAACATCATATGAAACTGATTTTTTTTGCATGTTAAAGACAATAATGTGTAGTTTTATAATCCATCAAAAACTCAATTTTCAATTTTCCGACTTATGTCTCATTTGGCTTGGCTCTGCCACATATGGTCGATTTTTAAAATAATGTAGGTGAATGTGATGTAAATTGATTGATTGATAATCACCCAGGAAGTCTCTACCATGAATCGATCTAATCAAACTTTTTACCTTATACCTGCTATAACTATTTCTACTCTCAACAACATAAATCACATTTTAAGACCTTTTTGTTTTCCATTGTTTTTCTTTAAGTACTTATCGTTCCAATCTCCAGATATCATTATTCTTAAATTTGCCAGAACTAAATGCCAATGTGTGAGGTCAATTTAGCTCAGTTGCCTAAAGTAGTGGTAGAGATTCACAGTCCCTGGTTTCTAATACATCACAACTCTCATTGTGTTTTGTAGTGGCAGAGATTCACAGTCCCTGGTTTCTAATACATCACAAATCTCATTGTGTTTTGTAGTGGCAGAGATTCACAGTCCCTGGTTTCTAATACATCACAAATCTCATTGTGTTTTGTAGTGGTAGAGATTCACAGTCCCTGGTTTCTAATACATCACAACTCTCATTGTGTTTTGTAGTGGCAGAGATTCACAGTCCCTGGTTTCTAATACATCACAACTCTCATTGTGTTTTGTAGTGGTAGAGATTCACAGTCCCTGGTTTCTAATACATCACAACTCTCATTGTGTTTTGTAGTGGCAGAGATTCACAGTCCCTGGTTTCTAATACATCACAACTCTCATTGTGTTTTGTAGTGGTAGAGATTCACAGTCCCTGGTTTCTAATACATCACAACTCTCATTGTGTTTTGCAGTGGCAGAGATTCACAGTCCCTGGTTTCTAATACATCACAACTCTCATTGTGTTTTGACTGGAGGGTTGACATTAAGCTGTTGGAATTCTGAAAAACATGGCTCATGTGTACAATAAAGACTCTTTGGAAAAGAGTTGGGAATTGTCTCCTGGTAAACTTCCAAATCACCACCAGAAGGACCCCAATGGACTTGGGAATGTTATGGGTTATCCTGAATTAAATCAAGCAATTCAAATGACCTACAGTTTAAACACTAAAAAAATGTTTCAACTTAATATTTTGGATTTCTAGTAGTCTACAAATATTTATGCCAGATGTGTTTGGGTCAATACACATCAAGTTATATTATTCAACTATTTCCACTATCATCTCCCAAACCTTATTTTAATCTTTAAATACTTCCCATATAGAAGGAAGTCATTGGAAGTGCTTCAAGCTTTCCAAACAAATGGGGATTTTATACCTTTACACCCAAACATCCTCAATATACAATACAACAATGCCATAAACCACAAACAGGTTTAAGAACTACCTTAACTACTACTAGTAGAAATTCCATTGCAGTTATATTAATCAGACATTTGTTTTAAATAGTCTAATTTGTAAATTGCATAAGGACAATCCATACAGAAATCAAATACCAAGTATAATAATAGAAGTGCATATAGTTACATCATAGTGAATAATAAATTTATGTGAAATAAACAACGCAAGCGCAGAGACTTGTTTTTGGCGTGATGGAGAAGTCACATTACCTCAAGTCCTCCACAACACCGCATAGCATGTTTTTTTTCATCCACATCCAAAAGTGTAAACGCCAATTTCAGGATGGATATACTATATCATGCTAATAGACTAAGACTCATTATGAGGCTTAGGCAGTGGCGTAGTTGTCGTGAGAATAATCCTGGCGCCTCGTCACGATTGAACCCAGGACCCAGGGATTGGTAGGCAAGCATGTTAAAAACTAAGCCACAGCATCACTATAACTTAAGGTTTAGGCTCTAAAATGTTACTTTAAAATTCTCTAACAGGGATATTTTTTTCCACTAAATTATTTCTAAAAGAAATATCTACACACTTGGTAGTCAAACAGAAATGAACAAAAATTACCTCCTCCCCACCCTCAGTCTGGGGAACCTGAGATAACTATACATAAGCTTAATGTAACCCCAAGATGCTCACTGCAATAAGTATGAAATTCTGGTTTATTCTATAATTATGGTAAATAGTGATATCATTTTTATACAGACGGTTGAAAAAGCTATTGATATATATTTTCAAAGTTGAGTACTAGTCTGCATTATTAATGATGGATGGCTTACAATTCATGCAATACTATAATATTTCTTCACATCATCAACCTTTTACTTAAAACAATATTTTTTTCTCAAAAACAATTTGAGTGGGAATCAACATCCCTTCCCTAACTATTATAAATGACCTAATTAGTGCTTGATTCAATTGTTTTATGTCTTCAGTGCCATGCTTTCTGCAGAGTAGTGCTTATTACTGGATTGGTGCTTATAAAAATAAACCCTGCTTCAAAGTATTGGCTATAATAGTGCTATTTCAAATTTATTGTATTGACATAGAGCAATTTAATATTTTACAAAAGTGTTTTATAAAAATTTATTTAATTTTAAACTTCAGAAATCTAATGAACTAGTCATAATTTTAAGCAGAGATTTATAGAAAGTATAATTGTTGGACCTTGTCCAAAACCTTCACTGAAACTTCCTATTTATGGTATAAATTCAGAGTCATCCATGCATGGAACTAGACCTGTCTCCACCCAACTGTAAATAAATATGACAAGTAAATAGTTTTACTGTAAAGTTGTCTTACTTAATATTAACAGTTTATTCATGTCTGAAGGAAATTGTAACAGAAGTATATTATATTATTTAGAATTGTTGTAATAAATAAAATGTATACACAAAATGGCTCCATTATTAGAGTTGCAACTTTATATTATAAATTAAATTTGTTGGATGATATATGTTGTATTTTATGATTTTGAGTTGTTTTAATTCAATTTCATCAATATTTAAATAATTATTCAATGATAATTTTGTTTTATTTCGTGTGACATCCAACAGCAAGTTTCTCACCACTTACAGGATGAGATCCACATCATGCTTCAAAACCAAGTCTCATTATGAGGCTTAGGGAGTGGTTCTGCTAGGTCATGTGCTAGGTTTGAACCCAGAACCTCAGGATTGCAAGACAAATTTGTTAACCAGTAAGCTACAGCACTACTCCAAAATTTGCTCACATCATATTTACATGAATTTTTATAAATTATTAAAGAAACATTAAAGGGATCAAAATAGTGACCAATATTAACATCAAAGCAAAAAATAAGTAGGCCTTGCAAGATGTTCAACATTTTGTTTATTCTTTACTATACTGATTATTTGTTATAGTGATCCTTGTATGTAGATATTGTTTTTACTTTTGAGAAACCCAAACCATATAATGATACCTACATAGTGAAAAAGAAATATTTATAATGGAAACATGTTTATATAAATGTAGGTCTAATGTAGCTGTAAGTAATATATCTGCATGCTCAAAGAGTAAAATCTGATTTCTAATCATCTGAATAAATAAAACAAAACATAAAAAACAAGTGCACTGAACTCTGAAATCAGATACTATTTTTGCATATTATAAGCATTTTAAATTTTAAAATATTTTAAAAATTTACTTACTTTGAACAATAGATGCATGATTCGTGGAATAGCCTTCCTTTGATATAGGCACGTTCTCGACCAACAGTGAACCCACACAAGCTACATATTCCCCGAGCTGATCCACCACGTTGTCTAGGCTTCCTACTCAATTTACGAGCCTTTTCTGATCCAGTGCGTACAAGGTACCCCTCAAATGTTGTATTTTCTTTATGGTTTTTATATGGTTCACTCCAACTACGTTTGTAGTGTGGTTTTCGCTTTACAGGTGGGCCGGAACGTCTGCGATCATCTTTTGATAAAGTCACACGTAATACCTCCTGGAAGGATGATCTTTTCTCAGTAGATCCATTAAAATTCTCACTTGTTACTTGATCAAACCAAAGTTCATCACTCTCGCAACTTATATCGGAGAATCGAACAGTAATATCTGATCGCGAACTCTTTGACTCCTTGAGACAGGTTTTCGAAATGGCTTGATCATCTTCTGTACTTTTACAAACATCATCCTTATTTTTATTATCATCTTTGTTCTTGCGGCGTAAGGAAAACAAACGGCCAAAAACTGAGGTAGCTGTGAGTGGACTTTTTGGCATTTTTTCGACATGTGCGCTCTTCTCAGGCGACTTTCCTGAAGGATTTTCCTGCATGCTGTTTAACTTGCCTTCAGAATCTAGCTCATGGGTAGCTGAAAAATTTGCTAGCTTCTCTGGGGATGCTGAGTCACACGCTTTGGCCCTGACGTTCATATTCTCGCAATGATCCAATCTTATTGCTAATATCTCGTCTGGCTTTCCTGTATGAACTGTTGTCACAGTTTCAGCTGGCTTCCCTGACATTTTACTCAACAATTGCTTATTAGGCATCGATTTCTGATTGGATCCGATACATAATCTTGCAAATGGGATATGATCCGACTCTGTGACCTCAATCTCGCCAGATTCTTCATTTTTGTTCTCTAAGTCATGATTACATTCATTTGAATATTTAGTCTCTTCAGACTTCCTTAATTCACAGTTTCTTCGCAACATAACAGGAGAGCACATTAAATCTGTGATTGATTCTGGCTCTGAATCAAAATCTTGTGGAACAAAGAAACAATGGTCCAAGCTACAATGACGAGTCGGTTGAAATTTCTCTTTGGCTTCCCAGAAACGTTGAGTTCTTCCATCATTCATGCTTGTTGATCGTTGATGTTCCTCTCGCGGTTGCTGAGTGTAAGTTAAATTATTATCGAACACAGAATCCTCAGATAACACTTGTTGAAGAATATTTCCACTTGGGCCACCAAAATCAAGGTAAAGTTCTTTGCGATTGGTTCCTCGTTGACGTCTTTTACGTAAATTCTCATAAGTGTGCTTTGCTTGATCTGAATTCTCATTTGAAATTGATCTTGTGTTATTTGACAATTCACTTGAAGGCCGAATCAGGCAAGCATCATTATCGTCACCCGATGAACTTGATCGTGAACTAATTGTTCTTGGGCGGAGAAAATTCATTGAATTGCTTCCAGCATCCCATCCCATTTGACTTGTTTGGTACGAATACCTTTTATGAATAAATGGCGATTCGGTCCGAAAGACATTCCTATGGTTTGAAGATTCCGTCAAACATTTAGCAAATACCTGTCCATTAACAGCTTCATCAAACGACATAACACGTTTTGCACCACTGTCAGACATTGATCGGCAAATTCCTTGAACCGGTAGTGACTGATTTGATCCTGAATTCCAAAAGTGATCATGGGGTGTTCTGACCATGGGACCATTCCCGCAGCTGTCTGATACTGATCGCCGGAGGATCTCTGGAGGGGCTCTGGCATACATTCTCCTTGGTCCCAAATACTGTGTTTTCCTTACTTCCATATTTGGTGTTGGTTGGAGAGTTACTGTGATCAAATTACTCTGCATATGCGATGTTTTGTAAAAACCTGAAGAATAAAAAAATTGTATACAGTTAATATTTTATTAAATGTTTTTTGATTTTAAAAAAATGTGAAAATTATTGTTAAATTTGAGATATAATTTGTTTTGCTCAACTCTGATGTGTAAATGTACCAAATACTCAGTAAAGTTGAGAATACTCAAGAGCAAATTTGAAATTTGTTCTCGGGTTGGACTCAAACCCACAACCTCCAGGTAACTAGTCTGCCATCTGTGTAGGGTGCAGCCAGAGGGGGGTTGGGGGTCAGGACCCCCTCCCCCCATAAAATGTTGAGAACAAAAAAATGTTTTCTAGTAAATAGTAAAAATGTGAAGAGTATTATAGAATAGCATGAATTGTAAACCAGCCATCGTTAATAATGCAGACTGAAACTCAACTTCGCATAATCTATTTCAATAAAAAAAAACGGCAACCATGCCCACCCAAATCCTGGCGCCACCACTGCCGACCCCCCCTTTCATTCCATCCTGGCTGCGCCCCTGCTGTGCCACTAAATCACCGAGTTTGCACTTAGTGGCTAGGGATAGAATTTGAGTCAAATAAACCGGGGGTGCTACAATGTATGTAATAATATGTTTTTGCATCTGGGAGAATATTGGATATAATTTGTTTTGCCCAACTCTGATGTGTAAATATACTGAATACTCAGTACAGCTTTTGAGATATTTGAAGCAATTCTATAAAATAATTTACATGTTATATTTCAAATATCAATTCTTGTTGGCAATTGCATGATGCATTATTAATAAATATAAATCTTGCGTATCATCACAATTAAGATCATTTTGAGGTGTGACAGTTGAAATAGCTCCTGAATATTTAACAAACTTCACAAACATCAAAAATTATCGAAACTCTACCAAAATCAACTTCTAGAAAACCAAATTTAACACTTAGGAGTACAAAATCAATGGCAGTATAGGAAAACTTGACACTCTCTAAACCGAACTGTAAATCTACAGAACTATAAAATCAATGGAAACATAAGGAAACTTGAAACTCACAAAACCGAACTCTAAACCTACAAACATGAAATCAATGGTAACATAAGAAAACTTGACTCTCTCTAAACCGTACTGTAAACCTACAGAACTATAAAATCAATGGAAACATAAGGAAACTTGAAACTCTCTAAACTGAACTCTAAACCTACAAACATAAAAACAATGGCAACATAAGGAAAACTTGACTCTCTCTAAACCGAACTCTAAACCTACAAACATGAAATCAATGGAAACATAAGGAAACTTTACTCTCTCTAAATCGAACTGTAAACCTACAGAACTATAAAATCAATGGAAACATAAGGAAACTTGAAATTCTCTAAACCGAACTCTAAACCTACAAACATGAAATCAATGGAAACATACGGAAACTTGAAACTCACTAAACCGAACTCTAAACCTACAAACATGAAATCAATGGCAACATAGAAAAACTTGACTCTCTCTAAACCGAACTCTAAACCTACAGAACTATGAAATCAATGGAAACATAAGGAAACTTGAAACTCTCTAAACTGAACTCTAAACCTACAAACATGAAAACAATGGCAACATAAGGAAACTTGACTCTCTCTAAACCAAACTCTAAACCTACAAACATGAAATCAATGGCAACATAAGAAAACTTGACTCTCTCTAAACCGTACTGTAAACCTACAGAACTATAAAATCAATGGAAACATAAGGAAACTTGAAACTCTCTAAACTGAACTCTAAACCTACAAACATAAAAACAATGGCAACATAAGGAAAACTTGACTCTCTCTAAACCGAACTCTAAACCTACAAACATGAAATCAATGGAAACATAAGGAAACTTGACTCTCTCTAAACCGAACTGTAAATCTACAGAACTATAAAATCAATGGAAACATAAGGAAACTTGAAACTCACTAAACCGAACTCTAAACCTACAAACATGAAATCAATGGCAACATAAGAAAACTTGACTCTCTCTAAACCATACTGTAAACCTACAGAACTATAAAATCAATGGAAACATAAGGAAACTTGAAACTCTCTAAACTGAACTCTAAACCTACAAACATGAAATCAATGGAAACATACGGAAACTTGAAACTCTCTAAACTGAACTCTAAACCTACAAACATGAAAACAATGGAAACATAAGGAAAACTTGACTCTCTCTAAACCGAACTCTAAACCTACAAACATGAAATCCATGGAAACATAAGAAAACTTGAAACTCTCTAAACCTACAAACATGAAAACAATGGCAACATAGGAAAACTTGACTCTCTCTAAACCGAACTGTAAACCTACAGAACTATAAAATCAATGGAAACATAAGGAAACTTGAAATTCTCTAAACCGAACTCTAAACCTACAAACATGAAATCAATGGCAACATAAGAAAACTTGAAACTCTCTAAACCGAACTCTAAACCGACAAACATGAAAACAATGGCAACATAGGAAAACTTGACTCTCTCTAAACCGTACTGTAAACCTACAGAACTATAAAATCAATGGAAACATAAGGAAACTTGAAACTCACTAAACCGAACTCTAAACCTACAAACATGAAATCAATGGCAACATAAGGAAAACTTGACTCTCTCTAAACCATACTGTAAACCTACAAACATGAAATCAATGGCAACATAAGGAAAACTTGACTCTCTCTAAACCGTACTGTAAACATAATGAACTATAAAATCAATGGAAACATAAGGAAACTTGAAACTCACTAAACCGAACTCTAAACCTACAAACATGAAATCAATGGAAACATAAGAAAACTTGACTCTCTCTAAACCGAACTGTAAACCTACAAACATGAAATCAATGGCAACATAAGAAAACTTGAAACTCTCTAAACCGAACTCTAAACCTACAAACATGAAATCAATGGCAACATAAGAAAACTTGAAATTCTCTAAACCGAACTCTAAACCGACAAACATGAAAACAATGGCAACATAGGGAAACTTGAAACTCTCTAAACCGAACTGTAAACATAATGAACTATGAAATCAATGGCAACATAGGAAAACTTGACATTCTCTAAACTGAACTGTAAACATAATGAACTATAAAATCAATGGAAACTTGACATACTCTAAACTGAACTTAACAGAAAACCAAAGAAAATGGATGGTGGAAAGGGTGGTTAGCTTAGGAGTGTTTACTGTATATTCAGGCTTCATTCAAAATGAATTAACACGTTGACTGCCAGACCCCTTTTCCTGTTTCATTCCCGTGTGCCAGAAAAGGTTTGTATGTACAAATGTAGTTTTTAAAGGTTTTATTTAGTTACATATCATCAAAATAGGGTGACTAATATTTTGGCGGGAAAATATTAGGTGACGAGTATACTCGTCGTTGGCACTGAAAAAGAAATTTTCTTGCCTACGCCAGTGGCAAGTTCACTCGCCTGCATTGAAAATACGATTGCTATCAGTGACGAGTTTACTCGCCTGCATTAAGGTGCCACCACACTTTGAAATCTTTTAAACTGCCTGCAATAAAACACAACAAACAAACGGAAGTTATTTCAACATTATCATCTAGGTGTATCTCCCCTGAATTACCCCTGAAGAGGCTGTATGTTTACGATGTACGCATGTATGGTGAGAAACGTTATAAAGGTACACTGTTTTTGACGAGTATACTCATCACTGGCACACACAGCAACACCCAGTTGGCGAATATACTCGTCGCTGGCAGCCAACGTGTTAACAAGTCATCATTTGACCAACAGACATGTTTGAAATGAGGACCAAAATAAATTGAAAATTGTTTTTTATATAAAGACTATAGAGTTCAGACAACAACCAATGTCCCATGACACTATTACAAGGTTCATTTCGTGACACAGATGATGATAATAATATTCTTATAATATGAAATGGAAATAGCTAGTTTACCTAAAACAACATTTCCCATGGTAATTATGTAAGGTTCATGTAGAGACAGAAACTATTATGATATTTTTTTATAATAAGAAATAGAAATATCCTGTCACAATGGCATGTATCTCATTGCTTAGAGTATGCATTATACTTTCTTAAATAGAAATAGGCATATTACTCAACATCAACAAAATATCCATGGCACTATTGTAAACTTATTTAGGCGTAGAGATACCAACAATAATATTATTTCTTTTACAACATAGAAATAGAATGGTCATTTCCTTTCAAATCATGAAAGACCATGATTAAACCTATGGTTATATTCTGTGGTCAACTTTTGTGAAATTTATTCATTAGATTTTGCAAACAAAATTATGCTAACTTGTGTAATAACAGGTATGGTAGTATTATGCAAATTGTGAACTTAGAAAAAATTGAAGTGACTTTACATTATGAATTTCTTTTACTAAGATTAAAAAATTGATCGAGATTCTAAACTACAACCACTGCTCTAACTGGCCCTACTCTCTACTAAAATATGACAATAAAATTTTCAGGTATTATTTTCCAAATTCATTTCACTTTTTCCTTCGGCATCAAATTAATCTTGCCTCCATAGGATAGGATTTTCTCTCTGAGCTTAAGCTAGCAGAATCTATTAATAGAAAAGTCTAGAAAGGTTAACTTTATAATGACTATGGTATAATAAGTTATTATTCAGATTTATGGATAATGAACCTTTGTGTCGGTCAAGTATGATACGTAGTAATTAGTCTAGTGTTATTAATATTGATTGAATTATGCTTTATGAACTGTGACTTGAGTGTGCAAATTACTGATTACTGTGCAGTTTCTGCAAATCTGATAAGACAACATGATACTGTGCATTGGTTTTACAAAAGCAGACGTTCCCGACTTTTAGACCTCAGAGGTTGGCACATCTGCGTTCCAACCCTCCCGATTCTTCCGCGAGACTCACAGAATTTCATGCTATCTCCAGAAATTATCAAATCTCCCGGATAATGTACAGACCTACCCTAAAACAACTGAAGAGAAAAAATTGTGTATTCCACTCTAGTCTGGAACTAAGTGTAGTATTCATGCCGTAATTAATAGAGGGCCTAGTAATAGTGCCGAAAACTTTTTTAAGCATGCAATTTGTAGCTACTGAAACCAAATTTGTACTGGATTTGGAAAAAGTATGTGTTTTTAAGGCTTTAACTAATAGCAGAGTATAAAAATGTTTGGCTCTCTTTTCAAACCTAAAAATGCCATAATCGGAATATTAACACATGAAGAGTAGATAGCATCACCAAAAGAGGTTAACGAAAATAGGTTGGGATGCATTTAAACAAGGCACTTTCACACTGTGGGAGCTGACCATAAACACAACAAGCGTATTCTAACGAATGTTGAATATGCGATAAAAACAAAAGTGCTAAATATGCTTTCATCTTTTTTATCCAGTGATATTTTTTTAGATATTTTAGAATAGATACTTGGATATTAGTTAAATAAACATTGTTATTTTTAGCATGTACTATGTTTCTTCAGTGCATACAGAATTGTACTTTGTATATTGCACTGACTATTAAATAATTCATTGAAAAGTTAAGTCCATAAAATAATGGTATTCTAATAAGCACCTTACTTTAATCAATTACTACTTAAGGCAGTAAATCACAATCACGTCTTACAGGCACAGCATAGATTTCTGTATGTGTTCATTCAACTGTATTTTTACTTTTCTTATTTTGTGTCATCATACATTTTTCTCGCTACTTACAGGATAAGAACTTTTATAAACAAATTCTCATTACTTGGCTCAAAGAGTAAAGTTAAAAGATAGAATCGAAATGGACAGGGTTGAATGATCTCAGGACTGTAAGGCATCTAAGCACCAGGCTATATAGCACCACTCATATAGTATTACTTTCAACTAGTATTTTGTTCATATTTATTGTTTGTAAGTTTATAAAATTTTTAAAAAAGCAGAAATCATTATGTCAGCAATTTATTTCTCTTTTAAATATATTATAAAATAACAAATTTAAGTATACTGTTTTAATAAGAGATGAAGCCCAGGAAGTAAGCTTGTGGAGTATTGCCCACAATAATAAAACTAACAGAAAAACTAAACAAACAAAATTATTTAATGATTAAAAACATACAATGCTACAGCGCATGGGTATTTAGGGTACATTTAAGAGTTGGAATTAAGTTGGATATAAGATGTTTCTTTTTATATTTTGCTGAAAAATTGTGTGAAGGATAACTGGTTAAATGTTTTGGTAAGATGTCCCAATATGTTGGGCCAGAAAAATTAATATTATGTTGAAATGATAGTGTTTTATGTAAGGGGTATGGGTTTTATTAGATGTTTGAGTATTTTTTTGTCTTTTGTGGGGGTTCCACCCACTTTTATTTCATTTTTTTTTCAATTTTAATTTTTTTCCTGATTTTCG
>JAOTQE010081936.1:0-15611 GCA_025631205.1 Nesometra sesokonis
ACCAGATTCATGGAAAGTTGCTAAAATAATTCCTATTTATAAAAAAGGAAAGAAGTCATTAGTATCTAACTACAGACTCATTAGCCTTCTATCAATTGTTGGCAAGATTATGGAGAAGATAATATGTGAGCAGATGATACAGTATATGAAAAACTCGATGTTACTGTCCGACTTTCAGCATGGGTTTCGGAACAGAAGGTCCTGTACCACCCAGCTTCTCACCGTAATGGAATGTTGGACCGACCTAATCGATAAAGGGAATAGTATCGACTGGATCTACATGGACAATAGCAAGGCCTTTGATAGTGTACCACACCAACGGCTTATTATTAAATTAAAGGCTTTTGGATTTAAAGGACCTTTGTTAAAATGGTTAGAGAATTACTTATCAAACCGGGTACAGAGAGTGAGCATTAATGGTTGCCTGTCTTCTGAAACACCTACAACTATTGGCATCCCGCAAGGTTCGCATCTTGGTCCAATACTTTTCTCCATCTTTATCAATGACCTACCAAGTATTGTCAACAATGTTCCTATTTTTTTTTTTGCGGACGACACAAAGATGTTTGGTACAGTCAACACAGTTGATGATGCAGATTTACTCCAAAAAGAGTTGGACAAGTTTGTTGAATGATCTGAGCGATGGCAATTGAAGTTGAACATCAACAAGGGCAATGTTATCCACTATGGCAAGAAAAATCAAAGGTTTCTTTATCATCTCAACGGGACCTTGCTTGAATCCATTAATGAAGAAAAGGATCTAGGTGTCATATTCGATAGTAAGCTAAGCTTTTCTTCACACATCAAGAGTTCAGTCAGCAAGGCCAAATCGATGCTTGGATTAATCTATAGATCATTCACTTTCCTTGACTCATCAAGCTTCTTGGTTCTATATCAGTCATTGGTTCGCCCACGATTAGAATATGGTCTACCGGTATGGTCTCCTAATCGCTTAAGTGAAAGGGATGACATTGAGAAGGTTCAAAGACGTGCAACTAAAATGGTACCAGACTTACACGATAAATCTTATGAACATAGACTATGTCACCTTAAATTACCGTCTCTCGAATTCAGACGTCGCAGAGCTGACCAGATTCAAGCTTATAGAATTATTAAAGGATGTGATGCACTTGATAAAAACCGCTTCTTTACCTTCAGTACCAACTCTGTCACTAGAGGTCACTCATTTAAAATTGATAAACCAAGATCTACTGAAGAGGTCAGGGGAAAATTCTTCTCAGTTAGAGTAGTAAATGATTGGAATAGTCTACCCGAGACCGTTGTCCAGGCCCTTAACTTGAAAGAATTTAAGAGGCTCCTGGAAAGATCATGGTGCATATACCAAAATCGTTTTGACCCATTTCAACGACCAGGATCCAGAATAATGGATGGAAACATGAGCTTATAGCTCCAAATCCTATCAAACAAGTAAACAAGTAAGTAAGTAAGTAAAGATAACAATATGTAGTAGTTATAAACTACACAACCAACTGTTTATTCCTCTATATGGTGTCACTAAAAATATAATGTTGGCATTTCAACAATATCAGAGATAATAAATGATTAATACCAAACTTTTGCCTTTAATTGTGTAAGCATCATTCTGAATGTATTTTTTTTTTCTTAAAAAAACTCATTTAAATATAATGCTCCCATTTAATAAACACTCTTTAAATGTTGCATTCGCTAACCTAAATTGTCTGTCCATTAAAGCAAAGAACACTTTGCTCAAAGTGTGCATGATGTACTTACTGGTGGATGCTGCTAGAATCTGCAGTGGCTTTAGCCCTTCACTTATTCTGTTCAGGTAGCTCTGTGCTAAGACCACTCCTGGAACTTTCCTAAGAGGTTTAATATGATGCTGAAGTATGTCCATTCCATCAGAATACATCTTGGTTTCAAAGTCAATTGCGGGATACTCTCCTAAAAAAATCAAGATGACATTAACAAAATAATTATGTAAGCAACATTACACTCTACAGACCGATGTTAATTATGAAATATTACTACAGTATGAACACCCAAAAAATGGCAAGAGTTTAGTCAATGACCTTTGCATCGTGTATGATGATTTGGTTTGCAGCTGTCATGTAGTTCCATCTTTATGTCGATTTTGGGAAGATCCGATGTCTCCTTCTTGTTACAAAAGTTGATGTAAACGGCATTAGAATGCGTACATCCTTTGTAAAGTCGGCTACGCCAGGCTGAGTGGTTTTGCATCAGTTCTTTCCACAAGGACATTGGAATGTCAAAAGAGGTTAGGTCATGTTTTATGACATCCTTGTAGCGTGAGGTTGATTTACTCTATCTAGCTCACCGTATAAGATGTTCTTCGAGAGCCTGTTTCCTCCTGCCTGCAAACATTCCCTGTCCATCTGATGCGACGGGCTAACAGAAGGATTAACAAAACAGCAGAGGTATGAGGAGGGGGATGGGGTATTAGGTGGATCAAATAATAACACAGCTGTAGGCAAAGCATTTATGTGCTCCAAATTGGCCCATTAAAAGGACAAATATTTATGTAACACACTATATAGTCCGTTCATTTTTAAGCAGTTTTATACTTGGTTACAGCAGTTTGAGCAAATATTATGACACTGGTAAATCCTGATACCCCTCTATACAGTAGGTGGATAGAGGCAATTCGTCATTGCTTACAGAGATATTGTATAAACATATGGAATTTAGGGTATACATTAGGGTAAAAATTGAAAAATAGGTATGCTTAGATGCATTCTTTTTTGCGTATAAAGTATCTTTTTGAGGTGATTTTTTAAAGGGTTATTCTGAAGGTTTGCACTATCTACAAATGCAGCAAAGCATAAAAGTTTGAACATTGATTGTCTCGCAATTTTGTACACGAGGTACGTTCCCGAACGATTCTATAAGAATCGAGCAGTACTGGGTCTGGACAATTACATTCATGATCTCGACAAGACGTATTCAATCATAGAAGTATTGATGAAGAAAGCCTATCCTATGGTGACAGTAGAATAGTCCCGGGACCAGACTTAACTTTGACTTTAGTGATAGGAGAGTATAGTTTGAAAGATGTTAATGATAGTTTATACAATGTACGATGCGCTGTAATTGTTTGAAAAAAAAAGAAAAGGATATTAAATTTGTTAGTAGCTATTTAATCTTAAAACAAAGTTCATAGATATAAGAACATGAGATGCGCGTGATTAGAACATGAGATGTGCGTCATAAATTTAGTGATAGGCAGGCGTCTTGACCCCTGATGATAAACGCCATAATTTTTGTATTATAATTTTACAATGATTTTTAATCACTGTAGATTCTGGATTGCTGTTCCATATTTCTTTTTTTTTTAACTTCTATATCTATCACTAAAGTACGTTCGAGAACGTACCTCGTGTACAAAATTGCTAACATGTATAATACTAAGCTTGCAGCAGTATATTTTAGGCAGCTTTGTACCAATCATTATGAATTGAAATAATAATTTCCCCTCCCTTTTTTTTTTTGAGAAAAACTTCCAGCGTAGCTGCTCTGGTTGCCCCATAACTGGTTACGGCCATGCACTCCGACTCCAGTTCAGGTTTTCAAAAGTGTTTCTAAAATCAATGATAAATTTACTCTAAAAAAATACTGAACCTTTAATCATTTTGAGACTTACCTAAAACTGCTTTTAAAGATGGCCTCATTTTACCCCATACATTCTTCAGCATTGCTGTTACCAATGTTTTACCGAGCCAATCAGCGAAGAGCACTTCTTGAAAAACGAACGGCGATGAGATTGAAGCCTCTGTCAGAAGAACAACGATGTTTTTTGCCTGGGCCATTAGTGGACCATTTATTTGAAGAAATTCCTCCTTTGATTGTCCCAACTTGTCATGAGTTAAAACCTGTAAAAGAAAATATATATAAAAAATATGCTACTATTAAGTACTAAACTGGTTTCATCTCAACAATAGGTGGCGCTCTTTGTTGTCAACATTACAGCAATTTATGCCTGAATGATTCTGTAATCATGCTATTTTGAATACTGTAGGCTTTTTGCATTGAGATTTTTTAAAACAATAATAAAATGAAAGCTTATAAATATTATTATCACGTTTTTAACTGATTATATTTTAAATCTAAAATAATTATCAAGATTCAACACTCTATGTTCACTCTAGGGATAATTTTTTTCTTGGCCAAACTGGCTAAAGGTTCCCGATTTGTAATTCTTTAATGTTTTGATTGGAGCCATTTCGACCCTATAAAAAGTAAAGTACTTATAAACGTAAATTTTCGATCCATCTGGATCCTCTTCAGTTATTTGTGACCTAGTCACTGGTCAGCTCAAACAATTCATTCTATGCATAGCATGGTACACACCAAACTTTATGGTTTAATGCTTATTCATGATCACAGTACAAGGCAGTAGCGGTGCCAGGAATTCTCCGACGACAGGGCAATGCCCCAGACAGGAGGGCACGGGGCCCTCGACAGGTTTGCCAAGTTTAATTTTAAGGTGGGCGTGTCCCCGGTTTCTAATCTGACGAGCAAAAACCCTCCAAGGCCCCCGACGAAACCTTAATTCCCCCCGTAGCGCCGCCACTGGTACAAGGTCATGACGTCATACCACTTCACCTAAAATCTAGGCTATCAATTAATCAATATATATGTATAGACGTAAAACTATGACCCTCCATAAACTTAAGTCTTATCAAACAATTTAAAGATTCCCGAATTGTTTAGCCATTATAAAATCTTTAGCCAAATTTAAAAAAAACAATGAAAACCAGTAAAATGCCTACAAGATGGACATTTTTGGGGATTTTCATTCAGCCAATTTGGCGAAAGACTAAAGAGGTCCTTTTTATTTTAGCCAAATGAGAATTCCCGTAGCCATTGGCGACTTGGTGAGTGGTTAATGGTTAGATTGAGCATAGACACTGTAAGCTTAGAGACAAACTCAGCAATGCTTTACATAGGTTAGGGAAAATCAGTCAGCCACATTTTTTTGTGTTCTAGCAACAAAGCATCAAAGGGCGCAACCTATTGTGTGATGTAACAGCTTTGTATAACAGATTACTCCCATTAGTGCTTTCAAAATTTAATTTTGTAAAATTTTGTTAATTTGTATGGCTGAGCGGATAAGGAGGGGAACCATGAGCCATGTAGCAAAAACAATAGCATAGGTTAGGCCCGCTCGCACCATGGTTCTGGTGGTGGAACAAGTCTTCTCGGAGGACTATAAATCGTAGGCCAAGTGTACACATTGGCTCATGTGCACTTAAAGAACCCAGTACGTTTTTCGAGACAAGTAGGGGGTTATCCCGGTGTACTGGTCCATACATCCCCTGCTGTGGACAGATGAATGAGCGCCTGAATCAGGGGTGTAGAAGTCATACCAATGTGTAACATCTGGTCCACAGCGTCCTGAGCCACTACTGTATAAGGAGCAATATAAATTACATTAGGGTAAGTCCACAAACATGGGTACCAACATGTGACATAAGTGTACAAAATTTATAATAGTGTTTATATATTTAAACTACACTTGAATGAAGAACATTATACACACAATTATTAAAAAAAAAATCCCAATACATATTTGTCTAGGCTGTTTTATACTATTATGTTTGCAGTTTATTGTCCACGCGTAACTGGGACACAAAATGTAAATTTGTAAACCAATTAACTTTTTATAATTTATTATTTTTTAAAATGTAATGCAGTTTAGTTTAGTAGTCATGTGGATCGTCTTTATACGAGAGAACATTTTGTGATATCAATTCATACTTACAGAAATACAAACAAAATGTTTTCTTTTGTTTTTACAATAAATGCCATTTTTATTATAACGCAGTATTTATTAACCATAACTAAATGACAACAGACATACTGAATTGTATTGATATGAATAAATCTACTCTTTAAGATCATCAAAACACAAGTACAATAAAAAATAAACACATTTGTTATGTAAAATTGTACTTACATTAGGTTAAAGAAAGAAGAGTCCACGCGTAACAGGACACCAATAATTTTGTGTCCATGTTACGCATGGTACAGGAACTTCCATGATGAAAACGTAGAATAAATGTCTACAAAGCAACTATTTGTAACTTGTTGGTAAAAACATTATACATTGTGGTGAAACATTTGCTTTTATATATAACATTTATCACCATTATATTTGTCGCTTGTTTCTAAAAATGAATGCCCAGAGAAACTTGACGGCATACAAGTACTATAGTTGCATAGAGGTAGTTTGTGCTACAAAACTTATTTCAAGTATTTTCAAGGTTTAACGATAAAATATTTTTAATCAAAGCTTGAACAATGCATCATTACTAGGCTCAAAAACACAAGTTGCAGTCAAAACAACATTTGATAAATACCACTGTGCTGAGGTTAATCCTACAGAAGGATAGTCCATGCGTAACGGGACACCAATAATTTTTGTGTCATGTTACGCATGGTAACCTCATAATAATAATGTAGAATAAATGTCTACAAAGCAAATATTACTCCCCCCCCCCCATCCCCCCCCCCCCAAAGCCGATTCCGTTTCGAGCCTAGACGTAGCACCGGTGCTAGGGCTCGTCAGTGCATACGGAAAATGCTTATGGAATTGAGCTAAAAAACAACATTAATCTTCGACAGAACACCTACTTACTACCAACCAATGATTATAAAATATGTATTATTCAATTTTACACTTACAATTTTTAATGAAAGGCTGTAGATTCAACTTTATCTTGAAATTTCTACCATCGTAACAATGTAAACAGACCGTGACGTAAAATATGAAACTCGTTCAAAACCACATTCAACGCTTTAGCGCGAGGAAGCAAGCCTATCGCCTGTGCAGAAAAACACTGCCTGGATCGGCTGATGCGAAATGACCGTGAATTTACCAGTGGTTCTGAGAATATCGCGGGATGTATTTGTCTATCGTAACATTGAGGTTGGACACAAAAATGATACAATATCAAATGTGAATAGTATTTAAGCAAACGTCAGATAAGTATTTATAGCTGGGAAAGGAACATGTTTTGGTCAAAATTATGTTTTCTTGTAGTAGCCTTTAGGCTATAATTCATACGGCTGTCAAGTGGGCAAACCCATCGTAACAACGCCATAAAATGTCAATGATGATGTTGCAACTGTTGTTCAATAGTCTGATTCAATGACAAAGCTCCACATCGTTTTGTAAATTCTGGATTTTCGTCTTTAATTCCAAATACTTGATCTCCATAAAGCCTCACAAATGTGTCGAAATATAAAATATGCAATTCTTTCGATAATTCAGAAACTATCAAAACATCTTCATTCATTGTAGAATCTTTGTTAATGCAAAAATACATTTGATTTCCAAAAGTCAATATTGTGCCAAGAGTTTGGTGCAAAATTCATTTCCATCCATCTTCGTTTACAGTTTAGCATCTGTGGTGTCCTCTTTTATTTTATCCAAATTCTGTAATTAAATTAATTGAATTTATTTCTTAAGTTTGCCCCTATTTATTCTACTATTCTTCAGGATACACTTCTGTTTATATTTAAGTGTCTGCTTGATATTAAGTCTGTAAACAAAGGTAATCTTCTGTTTAAATTCAAACTGCTTCCTTATTTTTATTTCTGTAAATGACCTCAAGATATACACTGTTCTGCTTGATATGGTTTGTAAATAAAATAAATCGTCTTCATATTTGAACTTTTTGCTTGATATGTGCTTCTGCAAATATCTCTTATTATCAATAAGATTTCCATAAATTTACTGGATTTCTGAAAAACCTATATTTTATTAAGAAAAAATATATTCAAATATTTCAATTAATATTAGAGTTCTGTAATATTATTCACAACCTGTGTTGAATCTCTTATAATATAGGTGTTATTTCACGTTGTGACACTTATATTCTCTACAACTCTTCACAATATTTTGTCAGTAGGTGTTGTTTTCTTTGGTAGAATGCAACAAATTGTATTCACTTTGTAACCTTATGCAGTGCCTGTATATGCCTTGTCAAGATGATTTGTACAGTAAGAAACTCTTTCCATGATCACTGACGCAACCATGCTTCTCTCCTATGTGGGTCAAACATTAGAAAACCTGTTGGACATTTAATGATAGCAAATGTACTTCCATTAAAAGTCATAAATATCAATGATGATGCAAGTGTTGTTCAATAGTCTGATTCAATGAAAAATCTCCACCTTCAGATGTAAATTCTGGATTTCCATCTTTAAGTCCAAATACTTGATCCCCATAAGCATTGCAAATGTCTCGACATATAAAATATGTAATTCTTTGGACAATTCAGAAACCATCAAAAGATCTTCATTCATTGCAGAATCTTTGTTAATGCAGAAATACATTTGATTTCCAAAAGTCAATATTGTGCCAAGAGTGCAAAATTAATTTCCATACATCTTCATTGAATACAGAATTTGCTACAAGAATATGCAATACACTATGATCAATTTGTACTTGAACAGAGTGTATCTAAAATGTCATCAACTATTGCCTTGAATTCAATTGTATCCTTAGTTACTTTATAGTTACTACAGTACTGTACATCTTACTTTACTTTCATCTTCTATGATCCCATTGTTGCATAAACAATAATCATCATGTTTGAAAGTGACTATGTCATCAACTATTTCCAAGAATTCAGTTGTATTCTTAGTTACTTCATAGTTACTACGGCACTTGCTTCTTGCCTCACTTTCATTCTATGATCCCATTGTTGCATACACAACAATCATCATGCTTGGATGTGACCATTGATGATCCAATTGTGGCATAAACAACAATCATCATGTTCCAAAGTGATCTACATTACTTGACCCCAACGCAAAAACTAGTCTCATTCATCCAGGACGCATATACGGTATTACAATAAATAGAGGAGTTCTCGTAGGAACTGACGTCGCACGGAAAAAATAATCGCCCGCTGGACGGTTCAATAATCACTTTAACGTTGTTGGCCAACCGGCAGACGGTGTAATAACCATTTCAGATTTAAACAATCAGCAAACTGGTGCAAACACCGTTTCAGATTTAAAATACCGGCTGACGATGCAATAACCGTTTTAGATATAAACTACTGGCCGACAGTGCAATAACTGTTTCAGAAATCAGCAAACGGCCGATGGTGTAATATATCACTTTCATCAAGTTTAAGTCACAATAAGCATGTCCGTCAGTGGCGTATGGGGGGGGGGGGGGAGTCCTTAAGTTGCTCAGGCACCCCCTTCAGATGGAGTAAAAAGAAACAAGAATTAGTATACAAATGCGAAAATTGGATTCTCAATCGCACCACCACATTGAAAGGAAATAATAACTCTTCTCCACCCCACCCCTTTAGAGAAAAGGAACTGTATACTTTGCCATATTCTGGATACACCCCTCTCCTTAAGTGGGCCATGGCTGAAATCACACGGCCTAGGCCTAGTTAGAAAACTCCTACCTCCTGTGTTGACTGCTGCCCACATCCTAGTTCTGGCCAAAAGTCTATTTTAAGGTCATATATCATTTTTACATTCAGCCGGTAATGTTACGGTCGAAGTCAAGGTCAAAGGTAATTAGGTGGTCAAACGTCATTACATTTGTCCACTAATGTTATAGTCATTTAAAGGTCAAAAAGGACAAAACAGGTTTTTTAAAGTATACAAAAAACGGTGCTTCCTAATTATCTTTGCAATAGCACTGAAGAGGACATTGTTCTCGTGGATCCTAGTGTACAAATAAAACATTTCTTCTGCCACTATTTTTTCATCTCGCTTTATTTCTTCAGACTGTGGTCTGAAGAAGAAATTGGTGTCAGTGACTTTTTTTTCTTCTCTTAGATTTTTATTCACAGTGCTTCCTGATCATCTTTGCAATATTTCCGAGTGGCAGTTGCTCTGCTCACACGGTTCCTGATGTCACTTTTTGTGGGATAGTATCTGCGGTTGTTTATCTTTGAACGCACGTTTGTATGGTGTTGCATAGCTCTGACCAATAGCGCTGAAGAGGACATTGTTGTTGTGGTGGTGTAGAAATAAAAATATTTCTTCTGCCACTACTGTTTCAACTTGTTTATTTGTTCAGAGTGTGGTCTTAAGAAGTTGGTATCAGGTGATTTATTTTTCCACTCTTCAATTTTAAATCACACTGCATCCTGATCATCCTTGCAATATTTCCGAGTGGCAGTTGCTCTGCTCACATAGTTCCTGATGTCAGTTTTTGTGGGATTGTATCTGCGGTTATTTAGCTTTGGACGCTCATTTGTATGTGACATAGCTCTGACCCATAGGGCTGAAGAGGATGACGTTGTTGTGGCTCCTGGTGTACAAATAAAAACATTCCTTCTGCCACTATTTTTTCATCTTGCTTTATTTCTTCAGAGTGTGGTCTTAAGAAGTTCGTGTCAGGTGACTTTTTTTCCACTCTTCGATTTTTAATCGCAGTGCTTCCTGATCATCCTTGCAATATTTCCGAGTGGCAGTTGATCTGCTCACACGGTTCCTGATGTCAGTTTTTGTGGGATTGTATCTGCGGTTATTTAGCTTTGGACACTCATCTGTATGGTGGTGCAAAGAAATTGTCGACTTGTTGCGATACTGAGGGAATGCATGTTTCAACATGCGACGGTAATGTTTACAGAAGTAGAAATAAAAAACTGGGTCTGTAGCAGAATGACGACCAGGTCGCACCTGTCCACAAACATGCGATCCTTGCCGTGTAATTGTAGGTCCAGAAATGCTGGTCTCCCAATTCACCATATCTGATTCTCCTCTTGTACTTATCATAGTAGTAGGTGGTGACGTCAATAATGCATAAGGCATATATCATTGATGTTAAGAATGATTTTATAAACAGTTGCATGCCCAGAACAGCTGCCTATCTCTGGAGCTCCAAACATCAGATCCGATGGAACAACTGAGGTATGATGGCCAGGATGGGTGAAGGTGGCCCCACAGTTTAGAGCTTACTGCTGGTGCCCAGTATTGATGTTTCTGCTCAAAGATCTTACTATTTGCCCATAGCTGGGGTAGGGATTGGTAAGTGACCGGTGGGCCATGCCTCACTTCCTTTTAAGGGGTCCCTACTCCTCCAGAGTCAGTGCCTCGTTTGTTGTACCGCCCTCACGGTATCAAAGAAGACAGAGCATGAAGATTTTTTTTAATTACCTATTTTAAACTCTGAAATTGACAGTTACAGTTACAGTGATACTTATAACCATTGGGTTGGGATATCGGCCTTTACCATTCATAGGGTAAGTTAGAAATGAATGCTTTTGTGATCTTGATAAGTGGAAGCTATGCATTGGCATGTTCTGTTCATCTGTTTGGTGTATGGGACAATGACTGGACAAGTACAATCTTAAACAGTGATAAAATATGTCAGAAACTACTATTTATTAATAAGCAATGTGTTTAGCATTTAAACAAGAATATTGTACACTCATTTTAGGAAGTGTACACACTAAAAATGGTGATGGATGACCACAACAAAAATCTCCAGAAATTATGCATAAAGTTGTTTGTGACAGTAGTTGTAATCTTTGATTACACTTTTGCAAACTTTGATGTTTGAACTAGACTTGATTTTAATTTATAATGCTTGCTACTCAGATTTGTAAGTACATTTCTTTTTGTTTTCCTTTTGCCAACTTTTAGATACTGTGTGCAATACATCTTTAATGGTTTTAAATATTTCACAAATAAATAATCAAATTAAAATAATGCAGAAAATAATCAATAGTAATAATAATAATTGTGTATAATAAAAGAATACTGTAGATAAAAACTTAAATTATTATGGTTCATTGTTTATATTATGTTTATATTTTTATATTGTATATAGTACTGTTGTATATAATAGTTTTTATATTTTTTTTTAATTATCTAATAATTTGAGGGTATGTTCAGACTCAACAATTAAGCAGTGTGTTAACTTACGTGGGGTACAATTATTTGTGTCTAAACTATTGTTTGTAGCAAAAGTCAATAATTTTGAGTGTAAGTTGTACTGGGTGCAAGCTACAGATTAGCATAAGATAGAGCTATGCCTCATACACTTGAATGTTTGTGACTCTGGTGTCATGTTGGCCAACTAATTACGGATAGACAAAGTCAGACACAAGCCACTGGTGGTAATTTTCAAAATGCTTATGACTCGGCTACGCCTTGTATCTAAAAACCCTGGTCATATGCCCCAGATTAAACTGCACCTTGCATGGCCTACGCCAGTAAGTTGTTCTCCCTGCCTAATGCTATGTTACATTAAAACTGTAAATCTGAACATACCTTTAATGAGACAAATAAATAATAAAACTAGAGAAATATTGTAAATGGAAGGAATTTGTATTTATAAGGTCTTTATGGCAAATATGGCAGAATTAGGATAATACAGAAAGTTTCATATATTAAATTATTTTCAAAGCTTTAAAAGCATGTTTAAGGTTATATACTGTAATACTAATGGTTTATTGTGTTATGTATTTACTTACTGTTCTTCTTTGAACATATAATATGACAAAAACAATTACAAAAATATTGTAAATAAGGAAATTGTGTTTTTTTAATGTGGGAAAGAAGTAGGGCAACACAGATAGTTTTATATGTATGTATTGTTTTAATTGATTACAATGAAGTCCCAAAAGATTGGTTAATTATTAAATTTAAGTTGATTGATTTAAACAAAGAATACAGGTATTGATTAAAACTTCATACTAACCAAGACCTTTTTTAAGTTCAAAAGTCATACACCAAATTTAAATGGATTCTCACCAAACCTAACTGAAAATGGATGATTCCAGGACCCCCACTCCTTATGGAGATCCCCTAAGTTGGGAAATTTGACCATACACGCAGCATGGAGATCTATAATTTTGTAGCTCCATACACAGCAATTCTACAGTACATCCTCCATTTTTACGTGTCTTCTATACGGTCTGATGTATATATTGGTCATTTAATTACAGTAGAACACAGATGTCATATTCTGTAATAGCCCTTACATATTGATTAAAAACCCGCACATTATATAATATTTAGTGTTTGCTATACTTTGTTTTGCAATAGTATTTTTTATTGAGAGAAATATTGTGGTTGTAGTTTTCACTGTGTATGTAAAAATTTTTGTATGATGGTTTAATAAACATTAATAAACTTTTGAAATAGATTTGCAGTGTGTAATTTGGGTACAATTTCATGAAAAAGACATTTCAATATTTCGACAATTTTGTTTACATTAAGTCCAACTATAAAGAATTATAATTTATGAATAACTGAGGAAATGGAATCCAAACATGACAATTGACAGAGCATATTTTTGATGTAATGAAACAAATGAACGATCCTATGGGGCTATAGATAACATTTCAGTTAAATTGACAATTGAGGTACTGTTATTGTAGATTCATGATATTGAATCCTTATTACAGTATTGACATTTGGATGAACTAAACCTGTCAAGTTGGTTGAGAGGTAACAAAACTATATACAGCGAGTTACTTCTGATCGAGCTCGTTACCATGGCCAATCAGATAATACCATGGTCATGCGAAAGGCCAGTGTAATTACAATAGTAAAGAAACCTGTCATGTGATTGAAATCTAAATATTTTGCTGACCCAATGAGACGGGGCACGTGCCCCATCCCCTGCTCCCCCAATAAACCAAAAAAAAATAAATAATAGAATAAAGAATGTAAAGGGAGATAGGGAGAGGGAGAAAGAAAACGACAGTTTGAGTCATTCACGTTCGAATCTATATAAGTATATCATTTAAACCACAGAAAACAAAAGCAAATCTCAAAGAGAGGAGGCCCCTTACCCACAACCTGCTCGCACACTCTGTTCAACCAAAGGGTGGATATTAAAATCTGTGGTCTGGAAGAGACGAAAATGTAAGAGGAAAAAAAAACACGAATGAAACTGACTTAGAATATCCGAATATAAGTCGCCTAAACATAAAAGGGACGGGATCCCCGTTTCATTCCCTGCTGGGTCTCTCTGTTCCCTCAACTTTTCCCCCATCTGCGCTGATATAAGAGGACAGGTAAACATGTACTCACATTTTTGAGTGGGGATTCCCCCATCTTTTCAACTGTATTGTCCAATCTGTACGAGCGTCTCGAGACTTATCATTTTCATATATATTCTATGGGCCTCACTCAAACTCAACCCTGGCGCAGTCAGTCTTTATGCGCCTTTATATTGGATACATGGCTGCGATTATTTTAAGCACTCGACTTCCAAAAAGTTGGCAAGTATAGAATATTCCAATGTATTTTCAAAAACTAGGACACAACTTCATTACCAAAGCTATCAACTGTTTGGCAAGTCATGTTTGCCTGTTAACAAACCATGGACATCGGAGTAAAAGAGTGTGACACACAGTAACCTTAAAAAAACGATGAAAAGGTTCTTATTTTGTTAAACAAGAACCAAAAATGGGCAAAAATAAATTATCATCAATTAAATAACTTATTTTCCTTTAACGTGATTGACCATAACTGACTTTACAAATGGTAGGCCAATCAAAATTATTGGTCATGACTTTACAATTGATAGTGTTACTATGTTATGATTCGTGAACCAGTCCGATTAATGGCAGTGTGGAACGATGTTCAGAAACTTCATTTTGTCAGAACGTTTTAACAGCAAGATAAGTGAACAGACAGAATAAAGCCAAAACAAAAACTAAAATCATCGGATCTGCGGATCCAGGAATTAGCGGAGTGGCTAGATCCGCCCATGAGTACGTATACGGTAACATTATCTCGATATAGGTCTATAACAAGCAAGCAAGTATGTCAAATTGTATCACTTGTTTACCACTGTCACTTTATAGAAATTATTGTTAATGACAATACATTAACTAAAACCTGGGGTCACGTACCATCCATTGGCTGGCACAGAGAAATACTTCTCCAAAGATTTTTTGTAAACCTCTCTAAAGATGTTAACTGACAATCACACCTCTTGATTACTGTACAGAAGTTCCGTACCACTCTAAATGCTCAGCTTGTAAACATGACATTGGAAGGGGTGTCACGCAGTAGGGAGCTTTTTTTTTAGCTCTTGGTGCGATCTATACTTCGATGAATGTTTTTTTTACTTATTGAAAGAAAAATTTACCTTCAATTGCAGCTATCACTTTTCCTTTGAGCTATGCTCCTTATAGAGACTTGTTGCAGACTTTGTCGTCTTGATAGATCTTACGCGGCTCGGCTCCCGATGCGTGAGAAAAAAAAAATGGGTGCCAAAGCGGCGTGAGATCGTGAGACGGACCCTCGCAGAATTCCCGGGGTACTAAACCTAAGTTACATAACTCGCGGGAACGTTGCTCAATGTTATCAGGAAACTAACCCAAGTTATATACAGTGGCGGCGCTACCGCCCCCCCCCCCCGGGCCGTCCGGGGAGAAAATTAAGGTTTTGGGGGAATCCCTGGCGCCGCCACTGGTTATATTGGCTAACCCATAGAGATTTTTCCAAAAGTTATCCCGGAGAACTAAATCAAACACTAACGCACTGGGACTTTATCTTAAAGATATATTGTCACCTGAAAATGACCACAAAATCATCAACATTAATTTTGAAATTAACTTGATCATATCAAAGTAGCATCAAAGTTAAGAACTGGAGAATAGAAA
>JAOTQE010081947.1:0-15611 GCA_025631205.1 Nesometra sesokonis
TGTCGAAATTACGACATATGTATGTCGTAATTACGACATAAAAATATATTTTTGCTGGCAGTAATAGGCTTTCGTAGTATCGAACGTTATTACTTCCTGTAAAATCTAATGCTTACAGAAGTAGCTCTATGGTTTATACCATACCGAATACTAATGAACACTTAAATAACCGCCTGACTAGATTTCAATTAGGAACTACGGTACTTATTTCCACATCAGGCAAAAAACTTGAAATTCGTCATTTTCAAAAATTAATTCACATCTTTATAAATATGAATAGTTGATTGCTATCGGATTATGGCATTATCGTCAATAGTTCTATTTTAAATACTTAATACAAGATGGTTCATTACGAGCGAAGAAGTAGCCCATCGGACGAGATATTGAGCCGTAGATCACTGATCTCAATAGACATGTTTTTTTTTAATAGCGCAGAATAAGCTGAACAGTACACTGTCACATTACAGAAAGACGTACACTGTAAAACTCGTAAAATTTACGGGCAGCATGGGATGCCAAGGAAATCCCATAAAAAATACGGTAATTTTCTTATTCCCGTAATTTTTACGGACATTAACCGTAATATCTATGGTAAAACTGTAAAAGCTTTCAGATAGAGCCCGTAAAATTACGGGAATGAAAAAATACCGTAATTTTTACGGGATTTCCTTGACATCCTGGCAGCCAGGACTTTTTCTGTAATTTTACGGACAATGTTTGTAAGACATGGTCTGCGAGCTTCTCCCGGTTAATTTTAAAGTGTTTACACTGAGTAAGGTCTAAATTAAATTAAAATAATTACGTATGTGTTTTTATACCAGCACGCGATTGCGAAGTCACCGAATGGAGTCACTGGAGTGGTTGTACAGTTGAGTGTGGTATTGGCTTCGCTGGAAGGGTACGTTACGTGGAGAACGAGGCAGAGGAAGGGGGTAAACCCTGTCCCGCAATGGTTGAGAAACGCGCATGCATGAATACTCGTTGTGTTGATAAACCTAAGAAAAGGAAAAACGTTGGTAAGAAAAATGATTCAAATTTGTAGTAGTAAAAACGAGATTGGGTAAGATTATAAGTGGGGAGGGCGGGGTAAATTGCATAAGGTCCCAGGTTTGAATGTTATGGAATTTTGACGAACAAAACAATTTCTATGTTTCATTATTTGTTTTATTTTAACAACTCCATTCTCAGTATCATGTGTGGGCCTTTAATACCTTGTAAGAAATAATATAATTTAATATTTTATAAACTTAAAGTAAAATCATTTGTTTTAGTTTTATTTATTTTCGAGAGTAAGTACTGGCCGTCACTGGGCTTATAAGTTTGCATGAACTTCAGATGGGCGCTTATTTGAGAGTTCGGCATTTAGCCCCATCAACGGCCAGTTTATATCGAACTTTTTTTAATTGTAATACTTTGTAAACCAGTAGCGTATAAAACACCAGGGGTGCCAACATTTACTAGTTTTCTTTATGCACTGATTAAGATACTTGGGGACTGTAATCTAGTTTATCGAAAAGCGGCATTTATTCGAGAATTTACGTTATGCATGCATTTATTAAGATATCTTATTTAATTTCATAACTCGGTAATATCTGTTATCTATAGACGTAGCCCATATATTACCGCTTCACTATCGTAAAGGACGAATCAACCCCAAATGGAACGCAATCAACATTTTAATTAACAGAAATGAACCCAGGTAGGCCTCTTGAATCTAATCTCTCTTTCAACTAAATCTTATTGTATTTAAATTTCTATTTGTATCATTTAATCGTTTTGATAGTATGATGTCGTAGTATTTCAATATTATTCTTGTTACATTTTTACTTGTCGAACGAACAAACGAAAGAATGAAAGGACGAATACACGAACGAAAGAAAGAAGGAATGAACGATCATACAAATAAACAAATGAATAAACGATTAAATAAACGAACACAATTATAAGAACGGACGTAAACACCTTTTAAAACATTGTTTTTTAAAGTGCATAGACAATAAAATATACGGTATACCAAGGTCATGGTATACAAATATTATTTACTTCTAAATTGAATTTCACAATCAGAAATTATGAAGTATACACTCAACAGATAGTAAACAATCGAACAAAAGGAAGATATATCAAATTGTTTACCTTTAAAAATCTATGACAGATATGCAAGGTGTTCTATTCAAATGTTACAAGAATTTATGACGTATCCGTTTTCGTATTCGTATTTCGTAAATTTGCGAAACCACACTATTATATGTGACAGAATACTAGTATGGTCCAACAACACATGATATGAATTAAAATAAACTTATAATTCCTTTCCACTACGTGCATAATACAATATTGGTAGCGCACCGTAGTCGCGAGTATCTTAACTAGGTTACAGATGTGTGTGGCAAGAATCACGCAGGGGCGTCACCAGCTTTTATCAAGAGGGGGTGCGTTTTTTAAGAAAAAGACAAAACGTATCTACTCCAAGGGCGGATCCCCAACTGGCGACGCCCCTATCACGACGAACTTTGAAATCATTTGTACTTAGAGGTATTCCAATAACATCATTGGGGTTTAACAGACTTACACCCACTCCCCTCCCCAAATTGAAAAATATAGATATTGAGTACAATAGTTTTGAATGAAATATGCCACCATCATCACTGCGACCAGTGTCTCCATCCCATCACTGTCACCAGTGACACCATCATCACTACTCACCATCATCACTGTCACCATGTCACCATCATCACTGTCACCATCATCACTGCCACGTCATCATCATCATCATCGTTATAGTCATCATTTTTATCAACCAATTTTTCTTTTGCCAAAGGAACCGACCCAAAATTTTGAAATTTGATGTCAGCGTTTTTTCGTATTTTCATATTTTCCACTATATGTTGCCTCCGTTAATTGTACGAAATACATAAAGCTATCCAGTAACGGCAAAAATGCATACATTTATCATCGCAAACGTAGACTACAGGAAGTTAAAAAATAATTTTTCAGTAAAGGGAGCATTTTATATTAACAAAAAATAACATTAACTAGAAAAGTCATCATCATCATCATCGTCGTCGTCGTCATCGTCGTCATATCATAGGGTTGCCATTGTGCGACCGAACCAAAATTCCGATTTCTTTTGGCTAAATACGTAAAGGTATACCGAAAATTTCAGGAAATACTGCTGTCACCCTCATAGGGCGTATTCGGATGTTAAAGCCAACCTCCTAAAAATGGAACCTTTTTTGATACTACTACAGACTCCATTATGATCGTTTATTGACTTGGCAGAAGCATGGAAATTCCACAAGTTTTGCACACGCCTGTGACAATTTGTCTTGCAGACTACAGTACATTATACCTGCCAACTGTTATGCGTGAGCCTATTTTAGACGTCTCACGCATAAATTAATTTATCTCACGCATTAGCGGAATTCTCACTCATAAATAGTCATTCCAATAGTGTTTCTCACGTATGACATAATATAGACCAAAATACGATAAAACCGCCCCCAAAACAGCGAAAATTTGGCCAGAAACGGCGCAAAAATGCTGAGAAGACGTTTTTTTTTTTTTTTTTGCCTGTCAGATCGATATAGGAGAGGATGTGGCTCAGATAGTGGTGGCGGGCTTTGTCTCACGCATTGGGGCCAGAAAAAGTTGGCAAGTATAGTACACTAGGGCAGGCAAAGTCATAAAGGAGCCCTTTTGGGTATGCTGCAGAATGGAAAAGTCCCCATGATGTTTTTTTTTTTGCGAATCCTTTCTTCCCTTTTTCCATCAAGGTTGTAAACCAATTTTGAAAATGCTACTTTTAGCATAATCAAACATGTTAAAAAAATGATTTTGAGTAATTGCTCACACAAAATACTGTTTACACGGTGTGTCAAGAAGATGAATTAAAAACTGTTCCATTTAAAATATTTTTCATTCATTTTCTCATAGAAATTCAAATACAAATGTTTAATTTCAACATGATGAGTAAAATAAGAATTAACAAACATGCCTTTGAAAGAGCCCCACGCCCCTGTAACAAACCATAACAGCCTTATCCACCTACCATAGCTCCGTGCGTTACGATGGACAGCCCTTAACCACTAATTACGCAAATTGTGATCAGACCAAGGGAATCAAACATATCAAACAGAATAGTTTTATGGATTCTTCTTCCAAAAACATATAAATCGGAGGCCCTTCCTATCACATCGTGCACTTTTGACCTCAAACTTAAAATTCGCTTTATAGCTGCCAATCAAAGAGATCATACCCAATCTGTCAAATCACATTTCACTTAATAACTGTCTATTTAGCGGTATTATGTCTTCCAACGCCGGTTGACATCTGCGTATTATTATTATGATATAAAAATTCCCACTGTCTTAAGTGCGCGCAAAATCTGGAAGCGATCAAACTTGCCTATTGACTAGCCTATCCCCAACATCCATCCCGATCAATCGTCGTTTAACACAAAGAAACGACTGCGTTCCCACTGGCCTAAGATTACGACAGGTTAAGTAAAGGTGTTACCGAATCAACACCTATGTAATCATCGCCTGAAAAGATCGAATGGTTGATTAATAGTGTTTGGGGTTTTATTATTGTCATTATGAGGTCAAAAGTGCATGTTTTTGGTACAACCAAAGCGCCTTGGGGCGTCAATCACAGCTCTGTTAGCATTCTGTCATTAAAATGATGTTTCAATTGTCACAGTGGGTATCAAGCACTCCACCCCTTCCCCATCGAAAAAATGACATAAACAGTCGTTAAAATACAATAGAACAGGGGAGGATTTGGTGTTTATAGATGATCTGGGGTCCAAATTACATAATGTTCAAACTACTGCAGAATGTGTTTCCTGGGTAAGGTCGTGTTCAAGGATAATCCATTGCAAACAATGATTTTTTTTATAGGTTCACATAATATTATTCCAAGCCAAAGGAGGGGAGAGAGCTGGGTCGGGTCCCCTCCAGCCCCCACCCCCACCCTGGAAACGCGCCTATAATAAGACCTACAAATAGGGAGACCAAGACCAAAAATGATATTTTACTTGCTTGTCATAACCAAATCGGGTGCATGCCACATGGCTTACCAAAACATACCTCCTATCCCTAACTTTTAATCCTGATCCGCCCATGTGACAGACAGTCTTTTAGCTCTTGTCAGCAAGTGCTAATAGGCAATCGTTGTGAGTGCAATAAGAAAATGTGGATAGCGTCAGTGACACTACGAAGAGACGAAAACTGTTACGCGCGCGTACAGAAATGCGCGCGTACCGTCAAACAATGGATGCTTCTATTCGATAATCACTGTATGCGCACGTTTCGCGTTTCTTTGCGCGTCCTTCAGTATGCACAAACAACAGGATCGATTTTCTAATTGTGGTCATCTTCATCAATCAATCCGATCTGATGTGATCGATGTGCTGTGTATTTAAATAGTGTTTAATGTTTTTATGTATCCATTATATTATATCTCTTTAGGCATAACTCATACTGTGTGACATTCATCATTCAAAGGGTAAACAAAGGCTGCCGCAATCAAGTCAGCACTAAGTGGACTGACGTCATAACTAAAGGTAATCTAAAATTCGCAAAATTTTCCACCAGAAAATCAATAATCATTACTAAGACATTCAGTTACATAAGCCAGATCTAATGGTGTTTAGGAACGCATTCATGAGTGGTATTTTATTGTTTGTTAATTTTCCTAGGCACTGAGTTATGTGTCCAATGCGAGGAACCAGCTTGGAGAGAAAATGGTTTATGCAGAGGAGACGGAGTGGAGGGGGAACGAACACGATGGACGGCAATCGACGCTCCTGGGTGTCGGGGACGATGGATACGCAAACACTTGGAGCAGCCCTGTACATGTAACACAGGAAATGATTTTATATTTGTATAGAAAACCAGGGGGTATTTTAGGCAATATGTTACAAATCAAATGATATTTTTCTGAGGCAACAATTCAACAAGTAAGTAGGGCCTGTACAATATTACATCAGTGAGACCACGAAGGGGCAAAAACGGTAGTGAAAGGCGTCGTACAGACAAAACCTGTGGACACCCTATGTTAAATCACAGTACGCGCAGTTTAGCGTCCCCGTCGCAATTCAATATAAAAATTTGTGCCTCTTCCAGGGGCGGATTTAAGGGGGGAGAGGGGGAAGACGGCCCCGGCCCCTTTCGGAAAGTAAAACATGTCAATATTATTAACATGGTCTATAAAACGAAAATATTCAACAAGAATTGATCCCTTAACAAGCGCCTGAGGCCATTTCCGGACATCTAAAGACCAAAATTTCCCGGCGGCCCCCATTCCGCCCCCCGCCCTTTTCCAAATTTCTGCATCCGTCCCTGGTGGTGTCCCTTACGATTCTGTCACTGTCAGTGACAAAATGAACAGACGCAAACTTCCGCGTGCGTAGAGAAAATAAATGCGCGCATAGTCACAAACTCCAGACGCGTTTCCATATGGAAATTTCTTGGTATATTTATTGCAAAAATTCCATACAATGAAAGATTAACATAGCATACACAGCCAAAGGCTGATCCCGATATGTTATTTCACTGTTTTACAGAGTACGAAAATATAGGGTTTAGATAGGGAATTACGGTAATTGTTTCATATCTCGTAGATATTTAAATTGACATTCATACAATACTGGTTATCAGAAATTATATATGGAGAAACAAAACGCAAATAGTCACAGACGTGCGTGACAAAACTGACAGACCGACAGACAGACATTTCTGAAAAGCTGTTTATAAAGACGTTTTCCGCGTCTAAAAATATAAAACATAAAATATATCCAATCAAAAATGAGCACAGCAGAGTGATGTGACCTTGCTTCGCTGAGTTTGGATAGGAAACGATAAACTGTTAAAAAAAAAAGTTTCCATATGATTACGGTAAATCATTGCATGCCCGTTTTGCGTCTCGCAGCGAGCATTTGCGTACGCGCGTACATAACAATTTGTCCCTTCGTGTTGTCACTAACACGTAGTGTACCGTCTTGTGCCTCAGTTACTGTATATCGGTAATAAATACTTGTAAAACACTCAATGAATGCAAACCTATTTATGGGTATTTTATACACTAGTTTGTATATATTTACAAGAAACGAGTTTTATCAGTGTTTTCACAGTAAAACCATGAAGTAAATAAGTAAACATTATTTCCATAATAAACTGTTAAAGTAATGAATGAGTTTAGATTTATCAAATTTAAACCTTTCTAGAAAAGGCTTATTACCTATTGAAATAATAGAAAAAAGAAACTTGATTTCATTTTATCATGCTGTGTATTTTTATTAGCTTGAAACTTAATTCCTGAATTATTATATAATATATAGCTGTGGGAAAATTAGCCATAGGCCTAGTGTTCTGATTAAAAATAAATTACTATTCGAAGAGTGAAAGTTCAATGCAGCATATCAACGAAGTCCTATAACTCTTAATTACAGGATTCATTTTATATTTAATTGTGTTTAGTTTTCAGTATATTATTTCAAAATAATGAGTCGTGCAACAGTAACAATATTTTATAAGGCGGTTCTGTAATTTTATACCGTATAATAATTTGTAAAGCAAAACCTGTATTTCTTTTATTTATAGCGTAATGTATTTCTGGTTATTTATTATCAAGTATTATGGCTTCCAGGTATTTTAATGATATATATTAAAACATTTGAAAAATAGTATAACAATTTAACATAGATCTACTGTACATTATTTTTTTACGTTTCTTGTATGTTTAAAAAATATTATAATACTTGATGTACTGCTAATTCTTTAAATCCCCTTTCAAAATTGTCGCACGACCAAAAAGTATAAATCGATCGCACGATGAAAACATTTTTAATGAGACGGAAACGGATTGGGGAAATTGCCACAAAAATGCTGGCAGCATACAGGTGAATAACAAGAATTTTCCATGTATAGGCCTATGTAGTCTACCTGAAACATACCTTATCACAAAAAAAATCTTGCGATGTGCGCAAGGTGGTGCCAAACCATTACGGATGTTGCAAAAAGAAGATTTTGAACGTGTAGCATCTTACGACTATTCGTGCACCACCCGTGCCTCTACTGACAACGGTGTGCGACCAGGGCGAATTTAGGGGGAGGGGGCACAACCGGCGAGTGCCCCCATTATCGTCAAAACGTAGTTGCGCGCCCCCTTATATTAGGTACGCCGGGTGGTCCAAAATATACCAGAAAAACCTAAAATACGGTAAAATTGGGGTACCAGAGCACCAAAATGGGGAAATTACCCCTTTTTTGCTCGCCAGAAAAAAGGTAACCACGCCCACCCGGACTGGAAAAGTGCACGCCCCTTTCGGTGGATCCTGGATCCGCCCCGGACGACAATCGTACAAACGCCCGCACGATTCAAGGGTCAACAAATTTGTCGCAACGATCGTCCCCATCCAGCTTCGAATCTCCCGACTCAAAATACCGCACGGATTTTTTAAAAATGATTGGCCGTACGTACGGAAGCTGCGATACGTTGTACGGAATGTCAACATTGACGGTCGTAAGCGCCGTAAACAGGTCGGAGCCAATTGTGAAAGGGCCTAAGATGCACCGAGATATTGCAATTATTAAGGTAAGGTATTTTTCTTGTCTGCTTGCAATTGACAATCGCGCGGATAATCACCCCATCGCTTACACACATTAATTACGGTTCTTAACTTAATGAAAACCAGAGAAAATTGATCGAGTATATAAATGGGAAATGTGGTATTCAGAGGGGGCTCGATGCCAATTTTCACAAACAAGGTGTGAGATTTTAACACAAAACTGATGGCAATAGGCCCAAACATTTTCCTCTTCAGATACTCTCTGGTGTACATTTAGAGGCCCAAAGTGTACAAAAAATAATAATATTCTTCCAAATGGGGAGTGGGGCGGGTTGGGTTCCCCTGAATCCGCGCCTAGGGGTGGGGCGTTTAAGATTGACAGAATCTAAGATTTGCATACTATATAACTAATTGACGAATATTTTTTGCTATTAACTGCAGTAATCCAGTGCTAAAATATTGTTTTGGTGACACAATGGACCTTGACATGTTTTCAGTAATTCTCTTTCAGCTCCTGCATATTGTGGCTGAATTACTGCAGTAATTGCAGCAGAATAATTTTGACATGGTTCCTTATTAGGTCTTTTATTAAAATGGGGCGATCATTCGCGCAGAGTGCAGTGCGGTAGACTAAAACTGTATAAATTTACAGTTAGTGTAACCATGGAGACATGGTGTAACAGTAGCAATTTTGCTTTAATTACTGTAATTTTCATTAGACCAATATAGACAAAACCTCTGATGTCTTTAACTGTATCAATAAACCTATCGCAAAAAAAAACTATTATATGTAACTGAATCACAATTTATAGAATGTGTAGCAATTCTAGTTTGTACTAGCAATATTGAATTACTAATTCTAAATAGGTTATTATAGAGAAAGAAATTATAAACAATATATAATAATAATATAATATATATAATATTTAGGCAAATTTTATATTGCGCCAATTCGAATTCAAATCGAATCATCAAAGGCGCAGTGGACTAGATGTTGCACATTCGATAACTTGCTACTCCCCTAAGGGTCACGTCATGTCCTTTGCAGCTACTATATTAGCGCACATCCTTCTGTCCCCGGCAGGGCTTGTGTTATGGACCAGTACACCGGGGTCACACCCTACTCGAAAGATGTAGTACTGGGTTCTTTATAGTGCACAAGAGCCATTTTGTACACTGAGCCTACGGTTTATAGTCATCCGAGAAGATTCGTTCCACCACCAAAACCGCGGTGCGAGCGGGCCTCCAACCCGTGCTGTTATTTGTGCATTGTTCATGGTTTCCCTGCTTTAACCACTCGGCCATACAACTATCTAATATATATTTTGCATTCACTAGTAGTATTTGAAAGGCAAGATTTTAAACAGTTATTTACATTTGAATAGACCAATAATTTTGCTATTATTTGATAAGGCACGATAAAAACATCAGGGATGTTGAAATAAGTCGTAATCCCAACAATAGCATAACGTACTGCGCGGTTAATTTTATTAATTCGATTGTGATTGTTTCAGTTTTCGTTTCTTATGTTGCGTTTGTGGCCACATTGACATAGAAATGGGCCCAACATTCCCTTTGCAAACCAATATAGGCCTATTTATGCGGCAGTTCATGCAGTCGTAACTATACGTGGCATGCGACGTCGCCCAGAATGTTGTTTAATACTTGCTACCATGTCGTAACAATGTGGCATGCGACATCTAGCAGAATATGTGCGTTTCATTTCAATCTTCTGTACGACGTTGACATTCCTTACATGCTGACAGAAAGAAAAAAATAAAGCTAAAGTTGAAATTAAATAAACGAGCAGGAAATTCTAAGCAATCAATCGACGTAACCAATCACGTTCTCTTTGTGTAGATTCTTGCGGCAGCCATGCTTCCATGTCGCAACAATGTGGCATGCGTCATCAAGCAGATTAGGTGCGTTTTACACTTGTTAAAAGCAGGGCCAAGTCAGGGTATAGATTCGGGAGTTGCCAATTGCTAAAACGGCCCAATGTACGGCAGACCGGACCCTTTACTGGATAGTCCAGCCATGGAGGAAAAGGAGAGGACAAAGAGATGAAATGACACACTACCAGCCATATATAGTTTAATCCTTTAATCCTAGAGGTCTCCATGGTCCAGTTAGATAACAAATTTCTATTTGGATTGGAGAAGCAAGAAAAAAAAAATGCCCTATTTTGGAAACATTTTGCAACATGTGTATATTCATTATTTATCCTTTAAGCAGTAAGCTTATATACTGTACTTCACTGTACACAATAAAACAAGAAAACTTATATGGTTGGCCCATGGTTTTTTTTTATTATTGTTTTCACGACTTCGGGTTGAAATTTCAAATACATCACATTTTACTAAGATTTATTTTTTTTGTAATTTGTTTGAAAATTGTACCTTTTAAACGAGTAGCCTTTGCCGTTATCCTATAGAACTAAAAGCCAATACACATATCTAAAGAAATCTACTATTAAGATAACAGCTAAAAAAGCTGGTTAAATCAAATTACATATCGTAACAGTACAAAGGCTATACACTAGACGAATACAATTTAAACTCACAAGTCACATGGATAAAGCAATGCATCTCTGCTACGTTCCATAATTGCTATTACAAATACGTTCTTTTTAGAGGTGTCACCCCTCATATAATTGTTTTGCTATTTTTTTATATTGTTATTTGAGCACTATATCAGTATTATCAGAATGCAAAACTTGTAAGTCACTCTGATTTACTCAAACTCATTCTAAAAATATCATACATTGTACTGTTTCATACTTTACATAAATTTTACTTGACAAAATAATAAACAATTTATAAAGTCAAGATTAATAATATAATTATATTTTCAGGGTTTCTTTATAGACCTAATTCAACATCACATTGGACAAACAATTCTTCATTCACATTATTTTTGATTCAATCATTCATTTGTTAATTCGTTTACATGAATTTATATTCTATATCATACCATCACCTTATCCAGGGAGTTATATATCCAACCAGTGTATAAATCTATACAGAATAACAACATAATATATACTACCATGCTTTTTGGAATAAAACTTTCTCAATATTAATATAATTATAATAATAGTATTCATATCATCTTGTTTATATTTAACAAAAAAACTTGGTGAAAACTAATGTATTAAAACCAACTGGTGCACCACTTGAGATGTGCTAAAATCACATAAAATATTGAGTTGATGATTTAAGTCGATGAGACACCCATATAAAAACATTCTTATTTAAGGATTATAAACAAAATGTTTTACTATTAAATCACCCTCTGTAGGTCTTAAAAAAAAATCGTTGATGAAAAGTAACTAAGAAAAAAAAAATTAAATCAAGAGAGAAGGTACATGAGCCCGTTAAAATTGACTGGTCTTTGGATATACAGTAATTCTAAAAATAATAATCTTATACCAATTCCAATAACTGATATTATTAGTAAAAATGTATGGAGCCTCTCATGGTTTCAAATGTACATGTGCATTGCCAAGGTGAAAAGTATGAATACACAAATAAAAAAACCCATACCCACAATAAAGGAATTTGCATGCCTTTAATTTATAAGGGGTAGAGGGCAGAATTCATCGCCTATAACATATCGGGTGCTGCCTACATCTTTTCTGGGAATGGCCCTCCTCATTTGTCAAATTTGCCTCCTACTCTGGATTCTCGTGGAAGGTCTTAGCATGCATTATTGTACGATTTGTCCTGGGTTATGCACATGTGCAGTTAAAACCATCAAGGCTTACTAAACCAGTATTCCTCTTTCAAATCATTCTCTAAAATACCATACTCCACTAACAGATCTGTAATTACATTACCAGTAAAAATAAATGCGTGCACTGTCCCCTATAGACAACATTGTTTTTGATAACTTCACTGATCATTTTAATCGGGGGTTGTGTCACTGTACCACGTCCACCATTAGTTCCATCCATCCTGGTCACTTAGTACATTTATCAGATATAATTGCTGCGTACATATATATTAGTTGCCTCTTCACTCATTTTGTGTCCCATTACATTCCGTAATAACCGGCTGGGGGCATACCCATGCCGGGTGGTTGCATGCCTGCTGGTGGAATTCCCATACCACCTGGGGGCATTCCCATACCAGCAGGAGGCATGGCCATTCCTGGACCTGCTGTTATCATCAACTGAGATTCGCCTGTAAGCAAAATAAATATTCATTACAATGTATATACTATATAATAGCTTTATAATAGGGAAATTCCAATTGCAAATAAAACAAGAAAAACAAAGGTCATAGGTGAAAATTGCAAAAATCCCCTAATGACAAATGATTGGACTGAATTCAATCAAATTTGTTGATTAGGAACCAGTGACGCCTCCTGCACCCTAGGCTGATGTCAGAGGGGTCAAATTTTAATCGTTAACTTTATTTGCATTAAAACTTGGTAATTATAACCTGTGTCACCTCCCATCCATAAGGGTGTTCAAAACTTGGGATCAAAGATCATATAGGCATCATTATATAGGAACCTTTAGGGTTGACATCCCAAAAAAAAAACTGACTGGGTTCATGTTCTATTGTACATAGTATCTCTAGTTTTGTTTATGGTTAAACAGCAAATAGGCTGACATACATCTGTCGAAATGAGTACAAAAGTGAAAGATGCACATGTAAAAATGCACCAGTGAAATTATATGCCAGGAATATTGATACTCACCGTATACAATAGGTTGAGTCTCTTGAGCCTGCTCATCTTCCTTGCGTTGCGATTCTGATTCAGCTAATTTATCAACCTGTAAAAACATTAAGATTAACATGTGATGGATTTGTGAAACACTATGTCTTCGGTGGCAACCAATTTTTAATGTAGCACATGAAAACCAAACTATAAATTGAGGTCAAAGGTCAAGGTTGCAGGATCAAAATTTAGGGCACCAACAGAAAGGTCATGCCATAAGTAACACACATACCACATTGAGAGCTCTTGTAAATGCCAGTTGGAAAGGCAAGGTATCAGACATAGACCTATAAAGAGGTAGTGTATTACTCTTTAAAGTGAGAAACCGCAGACTGAGTGCTGCTGGTGAATTTCTACTCTGGACTTCCAAGCATGGATCATCAGGTACCACCATAAAACCAACGTACAGGTTCTATTTGACGATACTGGTATTGGCAACACCACAGAGCTAGCATTTCTAATGGAGGATCGCAGAACCTGGAAATCTATCATTTTTTCAGCAATCATGATGGTCGACCACGGTCTCAATGATGACAATGAAGAAGGATTATTGCAAACATTTAAGAGTTCACACAGGACTTGATTGTGATGACATTGTGATAATATTGACAATAATAGAAACTTCTGTACTCCTTACCTTTGTCAAATATTCCCTCATCACTTGCACCATGTATGGCATGGCGAAGTCCATGATGTTGTGTCTCCAGGCAAGCTCTAGGATCACATCTGGTCTTAGAAGATCATAACAGTTGAAAAGACTGGCAGCGAAGCACTCAAAGTTCTTCTCTTCTAAGAACCATGCTATGAGTTCTTCTGCGATGTCTTGCTCACGCGACTCCTGCGCGTACTGCATGGCATCCTGTAAAAATATGAGAAAAAGTTAATAAACATATTTCATTTTGGTTTATAATTTTCACATCCAACAGCAAATTATGTCACCAAGGCTTAAGCAGTGGCATTGGTTATGTCATTAGAAAATCCTAGCACTTGATTTAAAGAAATGCAAGACAGAAAAATGAAGATTTCAGAGGACGGGTTAAGTTCAGCAGTTGACTGATGAACTCTGAAGTAATGAATATACTCAAGAAATGGAGCGCATATTTTGTTGTGATTCAATATTTCAACACGTATCATAATTTACAGACAAATCTGTCAGAGATTGCCATCTGCCATACCATGACTTATCAAAAAGTGCTGTGATGGAAATGTGAAACAGAGTACACAGAAATAATCAGAGAAGACCAAAAAATCAACAGGGTCCATCCTGTTAAAGATGTATTTGTCACTTGCTATTTTCGAAGAAATACATAAGATATGACCATGACACTAGAAATTAGTGTATTTTAAAATTATTTACTCCCAATATTGCAATGTTATATGCTAAAAATCAGTCAAAAACCCCAAAATGGCTGGAAGCCTCTTAAATTTTCATCATTTTCAGTGTGAAAATGTTATTAAAGAATTTTTAAATACACTAATTTCTATTCTCATGTTCTTAAATTTGATGTTACTTTAATATGAGCAAGTTAATTTCGAAATAAATGTCATTGATTTTTTGGTCATTTTCAAGTGACAATACATCTTTAATATCTAGCTGTCTGTAAAGTTTGGTAGGTAATTGGGTTTATAGAATTTTAGTTATCATGGTAACAAACTTTTCCCACCCCTGTGGTTCACTCTTGATTATGCTAATAATCAGCTATTTAAAAATAATCTTTAATGATTTTACCTTGAAAAGTCTATCTTTCTTGCACAATTCCACTGATTGCTTCCAGCGATTATTTCGTTTATATAGGTACGCTGCGATTCTCCTAAATTCAATCAGCTCATGTTTTTCTAATTTCTGCGCCAGGGCAATGTTGTCAAAGTTATCGAATGCATCGATGGAAGCTCTGAGACCTTCGTAATCCTCCTCGTCAATGAGCAGATTGTTTAGAGCATCGTTGATGGCTTTATTGTTGTGATTTTGTACTTGTCTAAGGTATGGTTTCGCTAGTGACAGCTGGTTGACTTTCGTAAACAGACCGACGGCGCGCGTGTGGTCCATTCGTGAAATGAGCACAACTAACAGGTCATTAAGTAACATTGGTTTATAGTCCAGGTAGAAATGAATTGCTTTGTAGTATAATTCAATATTTGCTACCTGAAATTTAATATCGGAAGTAATTTTTAATTAACAACGGTACAAATAATAACTAGAACTGAACTCGTCACTTTGACGAGTTAGCTGATCTGCTGTTACTTTTAGTTAAATTCACCCGTACACTATGATGACATAGTCAAAATGCAAAATGAATGGAAAAGAATTGTG